>JAECUM010001447.1:0-170561 GCA_016617855.1 Megalonaias nervosa
ATATTCCAAATTATTCCACTGTCCTGTACATTCCTCAGTATATCACTGCCCTGTATATTCCTCAGTATACCACAGCCTTGTATGTTCCTCAGTATGCCACTACCTTGTATATTCCTCAGTCTACTACTGTCCTGTACATTCCTCAGCATATCACTGCCTTATATATTCCTCAGTATACCACTGCCTTATATATTCCTCAGTATACCACTGCCTTATATATTCCTCAGTATACCACTGCCCTATATATTCCTCAGTATACCACTGCCCTATATATTCCTCAGTATGCCACTGCCTTGTATGTTCCTCATTCTACTACTGTGATGTATATTCCTCAGTATACCACTGCCCTTTATATAATAACATGAATATGATTATGGTCCCCATTCAGTTACAGTATATAAATGTGTACAAGTCAGGTCCAACTGCAATCAAATTAGACCCAGATCTTCCATTGCTTAATGCTCTGGCAAATCAGGATCTATGCTATTTGTTCTACTAATTACTCCTAACAAATGGCATGATGGTTAAAGCAGATCTGGTTTCACATAATGCACTGAAGATCTGGGTCTATTCCAGCACATTATGCAATGGCTGATCTGGAGCTGTGCAGTTTGCAGTTAAATTCAGCTAATATGTGACTATACAGTAGTTCAGTTTTATTTTGTCCAATTTTGATTTGCATTTACATACTGCTGAATTCACTGTCTATCATGGGGTACAAAAATTTTTCACGGATTTTGTGGTTGCTACAAACCTTGAATTTGAAGACGCAGTGAACAATGATTCTGCTGTTTAAACAATCCAGCCACATTATCAAATGACAAATTTAAGCACTAGCAAAACACATCTTTTGCAAAAACACTAAGACTAATACACACAAAAATACAAGAATTTACAATATAAAATACCCTATTTTTGTGGTTGTTTGTGGAAAAAACAAATGATAGTCTTTCAGATTATTTTACCCCAGCATAATGTGAGCAACCCTGTGATTAGTTTTCATCAGGGATCCTCTGGGTGGCCATCAGGGATCCCCTGGGTGGCTGAGTGGTCTAAGGTCCTCAGGGATCCCCTGGGTGGCCATCAGGGATCCCCTGGGTGGCTGACTGGTCTAAGGTCCTCAGGGATCCCCTGGGTGGCCATCAGGGATCCCCTGGGTGGCGGACTGGTCTAAGGTGCTTGCCTTTACAGATCACTCAAATCTCATGTCTGTCCATGTGAGTTGGAGTCTTGGCTTGGCCAGTGTGGGTATGTGAGAAAGCTTGCCAGTAGCTTCCTGTGTTTCTTTGCTGAATATTTTACCCGATTTGTTGTAATTGCTTTGGATAGTACAGTCTGAGAACAAGTGTTCTGTGGAGTCCAGTGTGTCACTGCATCTTTGCATTGATGTCTCCCTCACCCTCGCAACCCTATATCTGACTTGCCAGAACATTAACACAAGATGATACTGGCAGAGCAGAAAAGCGATACCTATGCAGGGTTAAAATTCGCTTGCTTAGCTTGAAATAGTAAGTGAAAATTTCCAGTGAGAGTAAGTTCTCGTAAACAGCCTTTAACATAATCAAATATAGGTAATTTACACTGTCCACTTTAATATTTCTATAGTAGCGGGTTGATTAAGCTCTAGTATATACCAAGGGCAAGTGTTTGCTTATCAGACTGGGCAATTAAGAGTATAATCAGGGCAAGTAAAAGTTTTTATTACTTTTCTGACTGGGCTATTAGATTTTAGAGATTTGTAAATGTCTGCTATGTCTAATGATTCTTATGCAGATCAGACAAACATGGATACACTATCAATTAAATGATTCTCATATCTTTAGATTTTTACAGATTTAGTGAATTCTGAACATTGAAAACATCAAATGTTGATAGTGTACTAAAGAGTATTGTTTATTGTATATACTGTAATACATTGTATACTTAAACTTGAATAATATTTGGAAGAATTTTATTTCTAAACTAGTTTTTTTATTGACATTGTTTGAATTTACATAATTCACAAAATTCTTTTTTATCAAATTTTTTTTCTACATTACTGTTATATATCTTGTCTAGTTGAGTACATACTTTTGTCACCCCATTTAAACTTGACTTATTTGTATTCTGTCTTCAGTCAACAGGCTCAGAAGCAAAGAGAGTATTTAAAAAAAGTATATGCATGGTATCAGGCAAACAAACATACCCTCAGAACCGGACCAGTAAGTATACAGGGTATTTTTGATACATGGGAAACAACTCTGTAAATAAAAGTTATCTCTTTGATTTGATTAATTCCCTTGTGTCTCTTCCAAGATCAACTAATTTTAAAAATAATTATTTCTGTGACATCTTATAATTTGACTGAAAGTTACATAAAAGTATTAAGTTGATCTTGAAAATTTCAGAAACTGCTGGTCTTAGAATGAAATTAAATTTTCTGTATATACTCACTTATAAGACGAGTCAAACTGCACACTATATAGACATAGATCTGCTATCTGCCATCACACAATGTGTTTGCAGATCTGGGTCTTTGTAGTTTGTTAGAAGTAATCAGTAGAACAAGCAACATAGACTCTGATCTGCCAGCGCATTATGAAATGGCAGATCTGGGGCTGTGTTATTTACAGTTATAATTGACTCATAAGCGAGTATATATGGTAGTGTAGAAATTCTATATACATTTTTTAATATTCATTAAGTTATGAATTGAGCTTCATATTTTACTGTGTTCAAGAAGTCATAAAGCTTCAAGAGTGATTACACACTGCATGAATGTCCATAGCTTGTGCTTGGTTGGATGAGATTATTTGGATTCAATTTTGTGATCTCATATGGTTTAGGCTTTTTTTGCAAAATGTGTGCTAAATATAGCTGGCTAAATATGGAAACCTGGAAAAGTAGTTCTATTCTAGTGTTATGAACATGAGAATCACATGATGCAAATTTAACCAGTTCAAATGCTTCTTTGGAATACTTGAAAAAGTCTGTAATTTTTTACTTGAAAGAGGAAGAATCTTTATATTATAAAGTACTAGGGCTATTAACTAGTGTATATAATTATACATTATATGGTTCTGTTAAACAAACTAATGTAATTTTTACTATATCCATAAACACTAATTATCTGTCCAACAGTCATTGTTTTTTCAATGAATACAAAATCAATATAGGTTTATTATTTTTAAGAAGTTTTCTTTTTGTGTTTTTAAAATAAATTCATTGAGATTGAGAAATTCTGGTGGGAGGTTATCATTGGTTTTATAATTTGAATTATTCAAGGCTCCAGAGAGACTTTTGTGTAGTGATCAGTAGTTTTATTATTTGAATTATTATTATTCGGGGCTCCAGAAAGCCTTTTGCATAGTGATTAGTGGTTTATTATTGGATTTGTTTGGGCTTCAGAAAGACTTTTGTGTAGTTATTAGGGGTTTTATTATCTGAATTTTTTTTGGCTCCAGAAAGACTTTTGTGTAGTGATCAGTTTTATTATTTCAGTTATTCTGGGCTCCAGAAAGCCTTTGTGTAGTGATCAGTGGTTTTACTATTTGAATTTATTAGGGCTTCAGAAAGACTTTTGTTAAACGCATTTAAACTGTATTTTAAATCACATGAAGATACAACATCTTAAGAGTTGTATAATTTTTGATGGCTTTATGAAACTAAAACTGATTTTGAAAATTTTTTCAAGCTATGTAGATCTTCATTTTAATTGGATCAAATTAAAAGCAATTAGGATCAAGTGTTGAGAACTACAGTTATTAGCTAGTGATATACTATTGATTGAAATATTACCTTTCAATGGTTCCTCTTCATTAAAAAACATTTCTTTCATGTTTGCTTGATTACAATTCTTCTCTTTAATTAATTAATTTCAGTTTAAACAAAAATATTGAAATTAAGGTTGATTCTGCAGAATATATGAAAACATAGATCTTTGAGAATATTTTCTGAATTTATAAATTTTCAGAGATTTGGTAAAGAAAATCAAAAACTTGAGGCAAAGCAAGTATTGAAGGGCACAGTAGTTTCTGCTCGGTCAACGCTGTCATCAGCCAGCAGACCAAAATCAGGGAGCCCATCACCAGGAAAACAGAAATCAGACAAAACTAAATCCCATAAGGAAAATTCGTCCTTTCAAAAATTTATCAAGGACAGAAGGAGCTTGCCAGTGAAAGCAGGGCCAACTGATAAACCCCCTTGGGAGGACTCCCCATCCCCTTTTCTAGATGGTGAAGTTGCTGTAGGGACCAGTGTACCCCAGACAGGAAGGTTTTCAGTGGGTGGCAATGACTTTTTGACCAATAGATTTCTAAGTGATATATCCACAGACAGATTTACTTGGAATGATTCTGTCTCAGAAAGATGGCCATTTACGGAACTTCAGACTCCCAGCATTCCAAACTGGGAAGGCTCAGATCTGGAGGTATGCATAATATTTTGTACCTTACATGCTTTATTGGATAGATAATGAAAACAACTGCATTTGTTATCAAGACCTTCCTTTTGGCTCCTAATTACTACTGAAGCAAAACTTTGAAATTTTTCACACCTTTTTTTAATATGCTGAGAACAAAGTTAGAACCATAAAGTGTTACTGGTTTCTTTATATTGCCACTGGTCAGTACACACATAATTGCATCTACCAGCATATAAAGTAGTTTTAGTTTTAAATGCTGTCTGTCTTGTGTGATTTTGAATTATTTGACTTTTTATAAGAAAATTATGTTGACACATAGCTAAGGGTCCAGCAATCCAAAATCGCTTATAAATTTATAGGTTTGTGTGCATTTTTTCATGCTAATCTTAGTTAAATTCTATCCCAAATGAAGTTGAATATACAGTCTCTAATTGCCTTTAGAATAATAGCTGAAAGAAGTGTTTAAAACAGGTTGAAGTCATGCTGAATGCAGTCAGTTGTGTATTGTATACAACAGGTTGAAATCATGCTGAATGCTGTTGGTTGTGTATTATATGCAACAGGTTGAAGTCATGCTGAATGCAGTGAGTTGTGTATTGTATACAACAGGTTCAAGTTTTGCTGAATGCAGTGAGTTGTGTATTGTATACAACAGGTTCAAGTCAATGCTGAATGCAGTGAGTTGTGTATTGTATGCAACAGGTTCAAGTCAATGCTGAATGCAGTGAGTTGTGTATTGTATGCAACAGGTTGAAGTCATGCTGAATGCAGTGAGTTGTGTATTGTATGCAACAGGTTGAAGTCATGCTGAATGCAGTTGGTTGTGTACTACATGCAACAGGTTGAAGTCATGCTGAATGTATTCAGTTGTGTACTGTATACAACAGGTTGAAGTCATGCTGAATGCAGTGAGTTGTGTATTGTATGCAACAGGTTCAAGTCATGCAGAATGCTGTTGGTTGTGTATCGTATGCAATCGGTTCAAGTCATGCTGAATGCAGTGAGTTGTGTATTGTATGCAACAGGTTCAAGTCATGCTGAATGCAGTCAGTTGTGTATTGTATGCAACAGGTTCAGGTTATGCTGAACGCAATGAGTTGTGCAATGTCTACAAGAAAAACTTTTATATATTTTATTAGTTTTTTTTGTTTTAGACTTATAAAGGGCTGTAAAAATTCTAAAATGGCTTACTTGCTGGAATTTAAATTTTCATAGAACTGCAGATTTAAAAGCTGATCTGTAATCAGTGAAGCCATTGTCAAGGTTAGACCATACTAAAGTCCTGTATAACCAGAGTAAGACCTTTTGGTTTGGACCCCAGTTTGTGGCAACACAGATTGCGCAACAGACCATAAGGTCTGTTGGTTATATAGGACTTT
The DNA here is from genome assembly GCA_016617855.1 of Megalonaias nervosa. Lineage (NCBI taxonomy): Eukaryota > Metazoa > Mollusca > Bivalvia > Unionida > Unionidae > Megalonaias > Megalonaias nervosa. The sequence goes on from JAECUM010001447.1 coordinate 5,782, forward strand.
AAGATCTAAACTTGACTTTAACCATTTCCCAAAGTTATTCTTCTGCAGATGAGATAGCACATTTTGTGGAACATTTTCATAGGGGTGGGTGTTAACTTTTGGAGACTGATTGGCCTGGCTATGTTTTCACCAGCAAATGAACATACCTTATACATGAATATTGATTATCATATTAAAGGAAAGTAAATCTTGAGGCAGTTATTACATTCAGGGCTACCACTCTGGTGGCCTAAGTGGTTAGAGCATCTGCCTTGGATGTCGGCGGTTGCGGGTTCAAACCCCAGCAGAATCATACCAAAGACTTATAAAAATGGTACTAGCAGCTGCATCACTTAGCACTCAGCATTAAGAGGTTAGTGTTAGGGCTGGTTGGCCTGTTAGAATAATGTGACTGAGTGGGACAAGATGCTATATGTATGCAGCATGATGCCCCAGTGCTAGACATCACTGTAAACTGTCACACTGCATGACTGAAAAATTGTTAAAGCTACATTAAAAATCCAAATCACACACACACACACACACACACACACACACACACACACACACACACACACACACACACACACACACACACACACACACACACACACACACACAAGGCTGAAGATTTAAGAGAATAAAGCTGTTGTACCATACATTTACTGTTATACCACTGCTGTACCACTCCATACATTTACCGTTATCTGCAGGTTTTTTATGTATTTTCTTTTGATTATAACATATAAGTTACTTTTCTGGCTTTTAATTACAAATATCAAAAGCCTAAAGTTATTTTGTTTGAATAACATGATAGAAATTTAAAACAGTTAATACAGGAGTTAATGGGACAGTATAACATGATTTCTGTAGTAGAAGTGTAAAACAAATAATACCATAGTTAATGGGACAGTATAACATGGTACATGTCCTACAAGTGTAAAACATAATGCCACAGTTAATAGGACAGTATACCATAGTTCCTGTAGTAGAAGTGTGAAACAGATAATATGATATGTAATAGGACAGTATAACTTGGTTCATGTAGTACAAGTATAAAACAGATGATACCATAGTTAATAGGACAGTACAACATGGTTCGTGTAGTACAAGTGTAAAACAGATGATACCATAGTTAATAGGACAGTACAACATGGTTCGTGTAGTACAAGTGTAAAACAGATGATACCATAGTTAATAGGACAGTATAACATGGTTAATGTAGTACAAGTGTAAAATAGATAATACCATATTTAATAGGACAGTATAACATGGTTCGTGTAGTACAAGTGTAAAACAGATGATACCATAGTTAATAGGACAGTATGACATGATTCCTGTAGTAGAAGTGTAAAACAGATGATACCATAGTTAATAGGACAGTATAACATGATTCCTGTAGTCCAGGTGTAAAACAGATAATACCATATTTAATAAGATAGTATACCATAGTTCCTGTAGTAGAAGTGTAAAAAAGATAATACCATAACTAATATAACAGTATAACTTGGTTCATGCAGTAGAAGTGTGAAACAGATGATACCATATTTAATGGGACAGTATAACATAATTCCTGTAAGCCAATTTTATGTTCAAATAATGCACTTTAATTACAGTACATACTTATGTGTAAATCAGATTCCCTTATGCATCTGAAAATCTGGGCCTATGAAGTTTGGTAAGAATAATCAGTAGAACAAACAACATAGACAATGATCATTTGATGTATTACATAATGGCAGATCTGTGTTGTTCACAATTGGACCTGATATATAAGACACTATATAGTAATTAATAATGGTGGCATTTAAAAGAATTTTTACAGTATATGCAGATTTTTAGTGGACTGATAGAAAGTTTATGATTGTTTTCTTTACTTTCTCACAAGAATGCACATTTACTGCAATGTCATTGCTTTAGTATCATAGCATTCCATCCCATGGATTTACATTAACATTCCATAGTATTCCATCTCATGGATTTACATTCATATTCCATTGTATTCCATCTCATGGATTTACATTCATATTCCATTGTATTCCATCTCATGGATTTACATTCATATTCCATTGTATTCCATCCCATGGATTTACATTCAAATTCCATTGTATTCCATCCCATGGATTTACATTCATATTCCATAGTATTCCATCTCATGGATTTACATTCATATTCCATTGTATTCCATCTCATGGATTTACATTCATATTCCGTTGTATTCCATCCCATGGATTTACATTCATATTCCATTGTATTCCATCCCATGGATTTACATTCACATTCCATAGTATTCCATCCCATGGATTTACATTCATATTCCATTGTATTCCATCCCATGGATTTACATTCATATTCCATAGTATTCCATCTCATGGATTTACATTCATATTCCATTGTATTCCATCTCATGGATTTACATTCATATTCCATTGTATTCCATCCCATGGATTTACATTCATATTCCATTGTATTCCATCCCATGGATTTACATTCACATTCCATAGTATTCCATCCCATGGATTTACATTCATATTCCATTGTATTCCATCCCATGGATTTACATTCATATTCCATAGTATTCCATCTCATGGATTTACATTCATATTCCATTGTATTCCATCTCATGGATTTACATTCATATTCCATTGTATTCCATCCCATGGATTTACATTCATATTCCATAGTATTCCATCCCATGGATTTGCATTCATATTCCATTGTATTCCATCCCATGGATTTACATTCATATTCCATAGTATTCCATCCCATGGATTTGCATTCATATTCCATTGTATTCCATCCCATGGATTTGCATTTACATTCTATAGTACTAACCATTGTTTGTACACATTCATCAGACCCATTAAGGATCAAATTTAAGAAAGTTAACACAAGTTTGACCTAGTAGGCATTCTGTCAGTCAATGTTCACTCTTCCAGTAGTTTTATAATTGCACATTCTATTATAGTGAAACTCCATGCTGTAAAACAATAGTATTGTAGTATTTTGATACTTGCTAGAATACATGCAGTGGGTTTCTTTAGTGCCCAAGGCTTTGAGACACTGATTCTCAAGATTGTTGTCAAATGAGAAACAGTTCATATGGCACTCTGTTGATACTGACATATAAACTGACCCTCTCTCTGTATTTCTGGTACTCCTTCAAAACTCTTTCATGGACAGGTGACTAAATTTTACAATGAAACTGTTTTGATTCAGTATGAAACAGTAGTGGTTGTGGATTAGTTGAATATATACAGATAGTTGAGTGTGGATTCATTTTGGGAATATTTAAGTGTGAATCAGGAATCTATCTATCTATCTATCAATCCATCAACACACACACACACACACACACACACACACACACATATATATATAAATAGAACAATCTTTTCTGAATAAAATACATTTAATTTCATGCAGTTATCATGAATATTAATGAAGATACATTTTTTAATGTAGGATGAAAGAACATTATTACACTTAAATTTTTTTAAGCTGATGTTTGTTTTTTTATGATATTGAAGGATATTAACTCCTATCACAGCTCAAAAATGTCCAGAAGGATATTAACTCATATCACAGCTCATGAATGTCCAGAAGGATATTAACTCATATCACAACTCATGAATGTCTGAAGGATATTAACTCGTATCACAGCTCATGAATGTCTGAAGGATATTAACTCATATTACAGCTCATGAATGTTCAGAAGGATATTAACTCATATAACAGTTCATAACTGTCCAGAAGGATATTAACTCATATCACAACTCATGAATGTCTGAAGCATATTAACTTGTATCACAGCTCATGAATGTCTGAAGGATATTAACTCGTATAACAGCTCATGAATGTCTAGAAGGATATTAACTCATATAACAGTTCATAACTGTCCAGAAGAATATTAACTGATATCACAGCTCATGAATGTCCAGAAGGATATTAACTCATATCACAGCTCATAAATGTCCAGAAGGATATTAACTCATATCACAGCTCATAAATGTCCAGAAGGATATTAACTCATATCACAGCTCATAAATGCCCAGAAGGATATTAACTCGTATCATGTATCACAGCTCATGAATGTCTGAAGGATATTAACTCCTATCACAGCTCATGAATGTCCAGAAGGATATTAACTCCTATCACAGCTCATAAATGTCCAGAAGGATATTAACTCATATCACAGCTCATGAATGTCCAGAAGGATATTAACTCATGTCACAGCTCTTGAATGTCCAGAAGGATATTAACTCATATCACAGCTCATGAATGTCCAGAAGAATATTAACTCATATCACAGCTAATAAATGTCCAGAAGCACATTAACTCATAAATGCAGTTAAAACCTGTCTTAAACAGCCAACATTTTGAAGTGGAAATAATTAACACTAAATAAGGGTGACTGCTTAAAAGAAGTGTACTCTTACTATAATTTAGCAAAAGGGATTGTAAAAAGTAACTTTAATGCAGGTGATTGCATAATAGAGGTGATCTGTAAGGCAGGTTTGATGGTACACACACCCACATACACCCACCCCCACACACAGAGTAAATGATTTCCTTGTGGAATGATGATTGTGTACTGCAGTTACCTAATTGATAGTGTGAAAACAACTTTTTTGTAGTATTGACAGCATCACTGATCTTTGGTCTTATATGCATGTTCAATTTATTTCAGAGGTTACACAAAGTGCTTGGTGTCTGATTTGTGTATTGCTGTAAAATATTGGTGTGACAGTTTCATAACAGTTCAATTTTCACTGTGGATTTGCAATGTCAGATTTATTCCTGACTAGTATTTGTGAAGAGCCAAGATTCCGTGCAATGATATTGATTGAAATGACTTTTTGGTATGTACTAATTTCTCAATACAATGGTATTGATTGAAATGACATTTTGGTATGTACTAATTTCTCAGTGCGATGATATTGATTGAAATGACAATTTGGTATGTACTAATTTCTCAATACAACAATATTGATTGAAATGACATTTTGGTATGTACTGTTTTCTCAGTGCAATGATGTTGATTGAAATGACAATTTGGTATGTACTAATTTCTCAGTGCAATGATATTGATTGAAATGACATTTTGGTATATACTATTATCTCAATACAGAGATAACTTAGTTGAAGCATGTTATATGTAGACATCACTTAGATCATGTTCAGTAAAATAATTATTGCACAGTTAAGCAGTCTGCATTAACTTTTATCTTCTGTTGAATTTAGGCTGGCCACTTTGTTATAACTGTGCATATGTTATAAATGTGCATATGTTATGTAGAGTGCCAATTCATGATTGAAATTTACACTGTAAAACTTTAAAAAATTTAAATCCATATATTTTGCTGCTTCATTTCCTTTCAAATATTGCAAGCTGGATAAATTAATAAAATAAAACAAAAATTATGATAACAGTGAAGTGACACTTATGATAAAAGTGAAATGAAAATGATGATAAAAGTCAAATGAAAATGATGATACTTTTGAATCAGTTGTTTGCACTACTTCCTTTAAACATAGATTATTTTTTTTTATATTTTTTTTCCTTGTCAACAGGGGGCCCTGAGTGGCCGAGTGGTCTAAAGCGCTCTCCGTTACGGATCACTGCCATCTCACCTCTGTCTGCATGGGTTCGAGTCTAGGATTTGGCGAATGTGGATATGTGAGAAAGCTTGCCAGTAGCTTCTCGTGGGTCGGTGGTTCTTTCCGGGGATTTCCCGGTTTCTTCCTCCACCATTAATACTGGCCGCCATGTATAGCCTATCGTGTGCTGAAAAATGGCGTTAAGCCCCACAACGACAACAACAACAACAATCTTATCAGCAGATAAAAGTAATGATATCTTTTTTTTAAATTTAAAAAGTCACCTTGAGAATTTTTTAATAGCTCAGTCTATATCCATCTAATTTGTATATCGGTAATGAGATCTTGTTAAGGTTTAGCGTGTGCTTGAAGAATACTTTTTGTGTAACAGTTAGCAGCAATTACTTCTTTTCCTGTTTTAGATCTGCATTTTTTGTTAACATGGCTTATTGAAAGAAATTAGTAATGTTACGTATATGTAATTTAATTGCTTGTGTGTTACTTTTAAATTCTCTTTTATTTTATTTTTATTTCATTACGTTATTGAAATGATAACTTTATTCACTGGATTTGACTTTTTTTTCGGAGAATTCAGTTTTCTGTTTTGACCTGATAAACACGCAGTCTATTACTCAGTTATATTTTTAGTTAACTTAGTTCTTGACCTTGGTTCCGATTTTGTAAACATTAAGTGAAAATGATTGGTCATTACCAAGGTCAAGTTCAGCCCATGTGTTAGTCTGTTGTAAACAGTTTTATTTTTAAATTTATTTCCAGTGTGGGAATCTGATTCTTAGATAGGGCTATTTTAGCCTATGTGCAAATTTACATTTTTTTTAATGCGCTGTTCAAGTTAAGTTACCACACGAGCCATCATGTGATCTAAAATTGCAGGTTAAAACAGACATTTTCTAGTGGATTTGATCAGTTGTAAAATATACCTTCAGGCAGAAAGGTATTCCTGTTGTTGCCATTTGAATTGAGTTTTTTTTATTTAAAACATTCACTAAATTATTCTGAATTCTAAAGCCAGAATTATATTCTTGGTGACTCAACAAGGAACTGTTGACACATCAACACAAACTGGTTATAGAGGATGTCATTGCTTTCCATAATGGAATTTCATCGAGATTCGAACTTGGATTCAGTTAGAACTTTTAGTGATAGGACTTATATTTTTGAATTCTAGGATTAATTTTTGGATTATATTCACAAACCGTAAGTCCTATTTCATATTTTTACCTTGTTTTCTAGGGAAATAAGTTAATTTGTTAAATTTACAAAGCTTGTTGACTTCACTCTTTTCTTTTGTTACTTTTGTACAAGTCTACACATAACAAAGGAAAATTGGGGCCTCGTCCTTGGGATATATGAATTTTGGCTAAAATATTTCAGAAAATTGTTTTTTGAAATTTAAATTCCCCTAGTTTTCAGAATATTTTAAATCCCAAGTACTATTTCATATTTTATTTGAAATTTTAGTGGAATCAACGGGCTTTTTTTCACAATGTCATCAAAAGTGGAGACTTTTCTTTCTAGTCCTACTCAGGAGCAGTTGGATAGTTTGACAAAAGATGAATTGCTTGAACTTGTCAGAAAATACGATCTTTCTGAGGCAAAATCTTCCTTAACGAAGCAAGAAATTAATAACATTTTGATCTATGATTTGGTAGACAAGAATGTTATGGATAAAAGTGTTTTGGGTTCGATGAGTAAGTCTGCATCAGACTGATATAAATATAAAGGAATTGAAATTAAAATACAAAACGGAATTAGAGTTAAGGAAGCTTAAACTTCAGAAAGAAAAAGAGCAAATGTTATTGGAAAAAGAGGAGAGAGAGAATGATAAACAAATGCAATTGGAGTTACAAAAAGAACAAATGCATTTACAGAAAGAAGTGAAACAATTGCAGTTGCAGTTTGAGAGAGAGAGAGAGAGAGAGAGAGAGAGAGAGAGAGAGAGAGAGAGAGAGAGAGAGAGAGAGAGAGAGAGAAAGAGAAAGAGAGAGAGAGAGAGAGAGAGAGAGAGAGAGAGAGAGAGAGAGAGAGAGAGAGAGAGAGGAGAGAGATAAACAGATGCAATTGCAAAGAGAGAAGGATGAAAGGGAATTTAAAATTAGAATGAAAAAAATAGAGCTGGCAAGTGAAAAGCACATTTCCACTTCACATACAAATTCAGGTTTTGATATTACAAGGAATTTTAGGCTAGTACCCCCTTTTAGTGAAAAAGAAGTAGACAAATATTTTCCTTATTTTGAAAAAGTTGCTGAAAATTTGAAATGGACTCAATTATTGCAGTGTGTACTTTATGGCAGAGCCCCGAAGTATCTTTGCATCCCTGTCAGTACAGCAAAGTTCTGACTATGATTTGGTTAAGGAATGCATCTTAAAGGGTTATGAGTTAATTCCTGAGGTTTATCGGCAAAAATTCAGGAACTATAAAAAAGAAGCTGGACAAACTTATGTCGAATTTGCAAGAGAAAAAGAACAGTTATTTAAGAGATGGTGCTTAGCCAAGAAAGTTGAACATGATTATGAAGTCTCGCACAACTTGTATTACTTGAAGAGTTCAAGAAATGTGTCACTAGTGACATTAAGACTTATCTTGAAGAGCATAAGATCGAAACCTTGGAAAATGCTGCTCTTGCTGCTGATGAGTATTTTTTAACTCATAAAGTTCCTGTTGTAAGCAAGACTTTCACTCAGCAGTCTACTAGTAAAAAGGTATTTCAGCCTAATACGACTCCTTCTAAAACTCAATCTGGCACAACTTCTAAAAATCAAGCTTCTGATAAACTTGATTCAAAATCCTTGTTTCTTCCTACGTGTACCTATTGCAAGAAGAAAGGACACATTATTTCTGATTGCTTCAAATTGAAATATAAGCATCAGAATCAAGATATACCTATCCCAAATGCTCTTATTTCTAAGAGGTCAAGGTCATGGTCATGTTTTGAAAGCAATACATTTGTTGGGTCTAATAAACCCCAGTCTGATTTTATTTTGGAGAATTATGAACCATTCATGTCAAAGAGTTCTATATCACTCTTGGGTGATTTGGCCAATCCTATCCCTATTAAAATTTTAAGGGATACAGGAGCTTCTCAGAGTCTTTTATTATCAGGTACTTTGCCTTTTTCTGAGAGGTCTTCTTCTAATGAGAGTGTTCTCATTCAGGGAGTAGAGTGTGGCTTTGTTAATGTTCCTTTCCATTGTGTAAATTTGTCATCAGACTTAGTTTCAGGACCTGTGACAGTCAGTATAGTGTATTCTTTACCCGTTGAGGACATTCATTTGTTACTAGGCAACGACCTAGCTGGAGACAAGGTTGTGGTTAATCCAAGCCGTCTTTGGATCAGAAAGTTGATCCAATTGAAAAAGAATTCCCTTATTTATACCCAGCTTGTGCAGTTACTAGAGCTGTGGCAAAGAAAGCTCTTGAGAATGATTTTGATATGGAAAATATTCCTTTAGCTGACACATGTATTGGTCAGGCTTTTGATGAGGTCACTTTCACTCCTTGTTTGGATCAGTCAAAAGGTATTGATCACAGTGATCCTTTTTAACTACTCATTCTCTTTTATCTAATCAGGGTGTTAAACGACAATCAGTTGTTGTCGAACAGGAAAAAGATCCTGAGATCTCCTGTTTGTTTCAAAGGGCCATTAGTGAAACTGAAGCCACTGAAGTACCTGTCCATTATTTCATTAAAAATGGAATTCTTATGAGAAAATGGAGACCTCCTGAGGTACCTGCTGGTGACGAGTGGTCAGTGAACTATCAGATTGTAGTTCCAAAATCTTACAAACAGGAAATACTTAGTTTGGCCCCTGAAACTCCTCTGGCTGGTCATTTTGGGATTAACAAGATTTATCACAAGATTTTGACTCACTTTTATTGGCAAAAATCAAAAGTGATGTTTGTAAATACTGTAGATCTTGTCATACTTGTCAAATGGTAGGAAAACCCAATCAGAAGATACCTAAGGCTCATCTGCAACCTGTTCCTGCATTTGACAAACCATTTAGCAGAATTATGGTAGACTGTGTTGGTCCCTTACCTAAGACCAAGTCAGGCAACCAATATTTGTTGACCATTATGTGTGTGTCAACAAGATTCCTAGAGGCAATTCCTTTGAGGAATATTAAAACCAAAACTATAGTAAAAGCTTTGATAAAGTTTTTTACTCAGTTTGGCTTTCCTAAATCTGTCCAATCAGATCAAGGGTTTAATTTTATGTCTGGAATTTTCCAGCAAGTTATGTATGAATTAGGCATTCAACAACTCAGATCTTCTGCTTATCACACTGAGAGCCTAGGGGCTTTAGAAAGATTTCATCAGACTTTGAAAAATATGATTTGATCATATTGTTTTGATACGGGTAAAGATTGGGATGAAGGCATTCATTTACTTTTATTTGCTGTTAGGGAGTCAGTTCAAGAATCATTAGGATTCAGTCCCTTTGAACTAGTTTTTGGACACACTGTGTATGGACCATTGAAGTTGTTGAAAGAGAAACTTCTTTCTAATGAAGATACTGAACTTAATCTTCTTGATTATGTATCTAATTTTAAGTATAAGTTGTCAAAGGCTTGTGAGGTCACAAGAGCGAATCTACACTCTACTCAGTCAAAAATGAAGTTAAGATATGATCAAAATTCAAAGGAAAGGAGTTTTCAGCCTGGTGATAGAGTTCTAGCTCTCTTGCCCATTCCACAAAATCCTCTTCAGGCCAAGTATTATGGTCCGTACACGGTTGAAAAGAAAGTAAATGATTTAAGTTACATCATAAATAGTCCTGGGAGGTGAAAACAAAAACAACTTTGCCACATTAACGTGTTAAAGGAGTATATTGAAAGAGATAGCCAAGTAAATCATGCAATTAATTTAGTTGTACCTGTCCCACTCACTGAGGAATTAAGTGAAGGAATTCAATCAGACACTATTGATCTTGGAGCAACAAATCTTCGGAATTCGGAAATTATGAAAAGTCTGGACCAGAAACTTTTACATTTGCAACAACAGGAAAGGAATGAACTTAAACAGCTATTATTTGAATATGAACACTTATTTCCCGATATTGCTACGAGAACAAACAAAATTTTTCATGATGTTGAAATTGTGAATTCTAAACCTGTGAAACAACACCCATACAGGATGAACCCTCTCAAACAGGAATACTTGAGAAAGGAAATTCAGTATTTACTGGAGAATGATTTCATAGAGCCCAGTAAAAGTGAACTGGAGTTCACCATGTATACTTGTTCCGAAACCGGATAAAACTTTCCGTATGTGCACTGATTATAGGAAGGTGAACAGTGTGACAAAAACAGATTCATTTCCATTACCAAGAATCGATGACTGTATTGATAAATTGGAAATGCCAAGTATGTCACCAAATTTGACCTTCTGAAAGGATTTTGGCAAATTCCACTAACGGAAAGGGCAAAGGAAATTTCAGCATTTGTGACTCCAGATGGACTCTATCAATATGAAGTAATGCCATTCGGGATGAAGGGTTCCCTAAGTACTTTTCAACATTTGATGAATATGATTACCTCTGGTCTAGATAATTGTGATGCTTACATCGATGATGTCATCATCTACAATGACACCTGGAAAGAACATCTAGCAATGATTCGGAAATTCTTCGACAGACTCACTGATGCAAGTTTGACAATCAGTTTATCTAACAGTGAGTTTTGCCGTGCTTGTGTAACTTTTTTGGGACATATTGTGGGACATGGACAAGATAAACCTATAGATGCTAAGGTCAAGGCTATCTCTGAATTCCCTGTGCCTGTCAGTAAAAAGCAGCTGATGCGATTTTTGGGTATGGCTGGATACTATCGGAAATTTTGTTCCAATTTTTCTAATATTGCTGAACCCCTGACAAACTTGTTGAGCAAGAAAACCAAGTTTCTTTGGATTGAAAAATGTCAGGAGGCTTTTGATAGGTTAAAAGCCATACTAAAAAGTATGCCGGTTCTTACAGGTCCAAATTTCAGTCAATCTTTTAAACTATCTGTTGATGCGAGTGATGTTGGGGTTGGAGCAGTATTGATTCAAGAAGATAGAAATAGTGTTGATCATCCAGTATGCTATTTCTCTAAGAAATTAAATAAGCACCAAAGAAATTACTCAACAATCGAGAAGGAATGTTTGGCTTTAATATTGGCATTACAGCATTTTGAAGTTTACATTAGTTCAGCTCCTTCTTTGGTTGTTACTTTTAGTGATCACAACCCCCTTACTTTCATCGGCAAGATGAAAAATAAAAATCAAAGATTATTAAGGTGCAGTTTGTTTTTACAGGAATATAATCTTGATATCAGGCACATCAAGGGAAAAGATAATTTAATTGCAGATGCACTTTCCCATGTATAGAAATATTATTTCATGTACACTTTGTATAATTCATAAAAGTTCTTATGTAATTTTGTTTTACCTCATGTATAATTTACATATGATAAAATGAAAGCTTTGTTATATAAATCTTTCTTTTTCTTTATGAGGGGAAGTGTTATGTATATGTAATTTAATTGCTTGTGTGTTAGTTTTAAATTCTCTTTTATTTTATTTTTATTTCATTACGTTATTGAAATGATAAATTTATTCACTGGATTTGACTTTTTTTTCGGAGAATTCAGTTTTCTGTTTTGACCTGATAAACACGCAGTCTATTGCTCAGTTATATTTTTAGTTAACCTAGTTCTTGACCTTGGTTCCTATTTTGTAAACATTGAGTGAAAAGGATTGGTCATGTTCAGCCCACATGTTAGTCTGTTGTAAACAGTTTTATTTTTAAATTTATTTCCAGTGTGGGAATCTGATTTGTAGATAGGGCCATTTTAGCCTATGTGCAAATTGGCTTTTTTTTTACTGCACTGTTCAAGTAAAGTGGCCACGTGAGCCATCTTGTGATCTAAAATCGCAGGTTAAAACAGACATTTTCTAGTGGATTTGATCAGTCGTAAAGTATACCTTCAGGCAGAAAGGTATTCCTGTTGTTGCCATTTGAATTGAGTTTTTTTATCTAAAAATAATTTATTTACCCTGGAAAATGCTCTTCTTCGACGAAATTCTTGGACAAAGACATTTACTAAATTATTCTGAATTCTAAAGCTGGAATTATATTCTTGGTGACTCAACAAGGAACTGTTGACACATCAACACAAAGTGGTTATAGAAGACGTCATTGCCTTCCATATTGGAACTTCATCGAGATTTGAACTTGGATTCAGTTAGAACTTTTAGTGATAGGACTTATATTTTTGAATTCTAGGATTAATTTTTGGATTATATTCACAAACCGTAAGTCCTATTTCATATTTTTACCTTGTTTTCTAGGGAAATAAATTATTTTGTTAAATTTACAAAGCTTGTTGACTTCACACTTTTCTTTTGTTACTTTTGTATGAGCCTACACGTAACAGTAAAAAACTTTAATGTTGCAAAATTACTTAAATGATACCAACCAACTCTGTCTGTAGTAAGGTTAAGTATCAAAGGATCTAAAATATGTTTTAATAAAAAATAATTTTGGATGATATGGCCATTTGGAGCAAATGGGAACATTTATTGTTTGGTAGTTTACTTCATTTAAAATATAGTATCCCATTTTGCTTTAACCTTTACATTGATCTTAAATATTGATTTATGATGGAATTTGTTTGCTTATGTCCAGTTTTAATAGTTTTGCTTGTTGATCTTTGTTTCAAGTTCAGTTTACATTTATGACAGTCTTGGATTTGTTTAACCCTGAGCGTGTTACAATGTTTATTGATGTTTAGCTCAGTTTTTTGTGCTTAGCTTTATTTCTCTTTGTATCTCTGCATTGACAGATATAGAAGGGGTCTGAGGATAGAAGGGGGTCATGGGTCAATAGAACCCCTTTTCTAGTCAAAATACAGCTATACCTCACTATAATGCACTCCAGTATAATGTAGTCCCTTGTATAACACAGATATTGTCATGGGTTCGATATTGGGGATAAATGTAGTCATTATTTTGTGTATATATACTGAATATATTTATAACATGGTATACATTTATGGCTGTCTCAGTATAAAGCAATCCTACTTTTAGTATGGTATACAGTAGTGACAATCTTTGTATAAAGCAGCCTTATTTATATAATGGTATACAGTTGCAGCAATCTCTGTATAAGGTAGCCTTACATATAACATGGTACACAGTTATGGCTATCTCTGTATAAGGAAGCCTTACCATAGTTTTAATATGGTATAAATTTACAGCTATCTCAGTATGAGGCAGCCATACTTATAATACAGACTATACTTTTATGGCTATCTCTGTTTAAGGCAACTTTGTTTGTGATATGGTATACATTTATGACTATCACTGTATAAGACAACTTTGTTTATAACATGGTTTATTATATGCTCATTTTTTTCTCCGTGAACTTTACATTGTCAGAATCATGCAATATTTTACGATATTGCACACCATCATATTGCACTCACGTGCAAGACACATGTGCCCAACAGTATATTAGGAACTACTTTGTAAACAAATAATGTACACTCGTGTAGTAGACACTCTACGTTTTGGTTGATTAAATTTGTTTCTGAATGAACTAAAGCAGATGTTTCATGGACTGCCACATATCAGCAGCTTTGGCACATTCCGCGTTAACTTTTTTGATACAATGTTTCAGATTTAGGCTAGCTATAGATGCCAGACAGGGTCCCTACAAATAACATGCAAGTTATAAGGCATAAACTGTCTTCTTTAGCTGGTAGTAAAAAATGGCAAAAATATACTTACAATTTTACATCCTGAATTTCCTCAAAATGTACTTTCTTAGTTCTGCAAATCAGAATTACATGAGCCATGTCATGGGTTCTCAAGGTTGATCACACAGTTCAAAATTGTACTGTAATTTCGAGTATATTCCAAGTGCAGTTACATCCTCCATACTGCACTCAAAATGAAATAAACATTAAATTCCACAGTGTCTTTTTGATAATTGCAATTGAAAGACTTCATATTTTTCCCACATTATGATCTGAATCATTCAATGACAGCACAGAAACAAGCATGCCGATGTCAACACACTTCAGCCTCGTTGCTTCAATACAATGTATTTCATGTAGAACTGGCACAGACGCTGCTGGAATCCGATGTAAGTTACATCATGTAGATAAATCCAGACCATAATCACGAAATTGCGTTGAATTGACAAAAATACCAAAACGTATTCATTCCAGATCAAATGGAAAAGTTGTTGCAGTGCGCATTCATTCACAATATGACTTCAAATTTCAATTTTAAGTAGACCAAATGCCATTTTCTTTCATAACTTATGTCTAGCGCAGACCAACTTCAAATTTATCTGGGTGGAGTTACGTGCGCATTGATTATGTTGTGTAATGATGCATCTACACTTGTGTATTTAGTTTGGAATACGGCATACATTCAGTTACTTTGTTTCTTGTAGTGTATTTTTATTTAAATATTTAAGCCTTGGATAGAACAAGAAAATGAGCATATAATAAAAAGGTTACTGCATTTGTATGGGAAAATATGAACTCGTTTTGTCGGATGGATATACTGCACTCCCAAGGTCGTGCAGTATAGCCATCCGAAAAACTCGTTCATATTTTCCCATACAAATGCAGTAACCAATAAATACATTTATGGCTATCACTGTACAAGGCACCTTGCTTATAACATGATATACATCTATGGCTATCTCAGTATAAGGCACCTTGTTTATAACATGGTATACATTTATGGCTACCTCAGTATGAGGCTCCTTGTTTATAACATGGTATTCATTTATGGTTACCTCAGTATAAGGAAGACTACCTTGTTTATAACATGGTATATGTTTATGGCTATCTCTGTATAAGACAGTCTTACTTATTATACAGACTATACATTTATCTGTCTCTGTTTAAGGCAACTTTGTCTATAACATGGTATACTTTTATAGCTACCTCTGTTTAAGGCAATTTGTTTATAACATGATATACATTTATGACTTTCTGTATAAGTCAACCTTATTTGTAACATGGTATACTTTTATAACTATGAGATATAAGGGAACCTTACTTACTCCTGAATCTGTCCAGCTCTGGTAGTTTTTTCCATTTTGGAATCATGTTCTTCTACATCTTTATGCTTCTAGCAGTATTAAACACCTTTTTAAGGTTAAGTATTTTTGACATCGAGAACTCTCTTATTATAAGACTCTTCATCATAAAGTGGATCCTTTTATAAGGCAAGTTTTGTTATGGATCCCATTTCAATATTCAGTAGTACAGTTGTATATATACACCTTGTTGTAAGCCAGTACACTGGCTCCTATGGACAGTACCATGATAATACATTTCTGTAGTTACAGGCCTCAGTCACAATGCACTAATTTATTTCATTCTACAAATTAATCCATAATGCTTGCTTTGATTCTGGGATTTGGTCCCATTCATGATTCCTTTTTTTGCTAAAAGTCACTGTTGCTCACTGGTTTGGATGTTTGTTTTGTAATGGAAAGGTGCAGGTTTGAATCTTGCCCAAAACTGGCTGTGCTCAACATTGAATAAAGCAAAACTGCAGCTAGTATTCTTGGGAATAAACAAGGATATACAATTTACACTGTGTAAATACTGTTCTGTACACTCTATAATTGTACCAGTCGCCTGGTAAACTTAAAGCACCCTTGAATTTATTGACATTTTTATTAACCTTTAATTTATTTCATGTTGGAAAAATCGGAAAATATGTACATGCAAAATAATAACATAAAAACAATCATAGCAGTTTATAACAGTTTATTGCTGTGATAAATAAACAAGAGTTGGTCACTGGTGCAGTATGGTGATCTTGCCGATTTTGTCTTGACTTCTTTTTTTTTTTACATCTGTAAGTATTGGGACACTGAAAATGCTAACTTTTTAAATGCATATAAATCTTGGGACATGAAAAAAAAATGTTTTTTCATGTCCCAAGACATACAGTCATTATAGTAATGCATTTGTCTTTCTATTTTGAAAGAGTTTTGACCCTTGTATGTACAATTTCCTATTGAACATTTACTGTTTCTTGTGTATATCAGTAACATTCATCAGAATTCCATGAACAGGTGCAAGATATCGTTTCTAATGAACCTTCCTTGTTCATGTTTTCCTTTATTAATGCCATTTCTTGTGTGTATATATGTGTAGTTGTTAAATATTGTAGGTACTGTATATGTATGTGTAGATGTTAAGTATTGTAGTTATATGTATGTGTGGTTGTTAAATATGATTTTTTTCAAATAAATATGTGTATCATTTTGCACTTTGTCATATATTACTAAAAGATTGTTTCATCAACAATTATTCTAGTTCATTTTGGATCAGTGTGAGCACTATATTCTGTTTCTTTCTGTAAACAATTTCACTGTGAATGTTTTCACAGGTAAGATAACTACAGCAGCAGAGCTGGGAGTATTCCACAAGATGGCATTTTCTCTATTGATTGCAACGTTGATTTTCTTTGGATGTGTAATGACTAGAATTGCAGTATTGACCTTATTAATTACTACAGTCAATAAAAAGCAAGGAACCTCTACTTTATCTTTTCATGTAGAGAGCTTATTAAAAGACCCAAAGACTTTTCTTTTAAAAAAAAATGCACCTCAGAAATTCTTTGAAGGAGTGATACAGCATAAATTGGTGGGATTCACTGGAAAATTTAAGAGAACTCAGTCGAATGCTGAAGTATGCTAGGTGATTTAGCTTCATGCCACAAGCATTATTTTATTATATGTATATGGAGGTATTTGCAAATATTAAGTAAAGAAAGTGTTTTGATGAGTTCAAACATTCCAAGAGAAACTAAAGAATGCTCAGGTAACAACTGACATGTCATGATAATGAAACTCTCATGATCTGTCATGTCATGTCTGGTATGAATATTTTGATTGATGTCTTAGTTCTAAAAAGATATCTCTTCCCCCGAAGGAGCTCAACACCCTAGCTTTAAATATTGTCCCACCATGCCTGATGTTGTAACCCAAAGTTATATTCTGAATCCAGTGAAAAATGTATAGGGTATAAATGTTTGTTTTGGTTTAGTAGTCTGTATACTTATATATGTCATACTCAAAATGAGGACTTGTTTGAATATGTTTTCCTTTCCTTTCAAACTCTGTGAAAAATGGAAGGTTGAAATTAACAGAGCTAAAATGAAGTTGAATGAAACCAAGTTTATAAAAGTGCATATGGAGGTTTTCCCCACTATCTTATGGTTTTAATTTCTAATTTTTAAAGAGGTGTGGTCATTTTATGAATCAAAGAAAAATAAATTAGTTGTTTTCTGCTTTTAGTTCCAGAAAGGTGGTGGTGTTAGTTCCCTTGGTGATGATGATGACTTTGATGCAGGTGTACAACCATCTGTCCCAAATTCCAGCCCACAAGATGAGGCAAATCAGTCTGATGTTGTTATCAGCCAGGATATGCTGGACCCTATAAGATCTAACCACAGTTACACTGAGGAAACAGAACAATTTGATGCCACGGGAACAGAAATAGGATTATCAGACATTATGGATTTTTCAGATATACGACGCAAACTGTCTCGGCCCAGAACACCTTCTGCCAGTTTAAGAGGAGGGATGAGTGAAGATCAGGTAGTTCTATTACAATGGCATTACTGTACTTCTCAAAATCTTCAACCAGGGGGTTACAGTTTTACCATAGTTTTTTAAAGTGAAGAGTGTGACCCAGCTAACAATTCAATATTGCAACAACATTGCATTGACCTTGTTCTAAAGTAGTGGCATTGTTGTCCATATGACATTGTGGTTGCTACAACATTGTTCTTAAACATCATAACATAAATTCCTTCAGCATCCTGAGAACATTCAAAAACTATGTTTAAAACTTTGAAGAATGAAAGCTACATGTGACCGTTACCATTTGTATTGCAGTCATCCAGTGCCCCACTTGGCTTGCCTAAAAAGATGGTCCATTCCATTGCCAGTCTGGTGAATCCACATGCCAGGCTGGCTGAGATGGAGGCTCACAGGGAGGAAGAAGAATACAGGAGGCAACTGGAAGCTTTTTCCCCTCCCAGAAGGGTTACTTCCCCTACCAGGCAAAGCGCCACAGCTCTCAGAACAGGTGAGTCAGATATTGTCAACATAAAAAAATATTTTGGCAGCATATTAATTATTTTGAAATTTCTAATTGTAATAACATGTTAGCAACATGAGATGCTACACATTTTGTATTGGCATTTTTCCTGATTATTTGGCAGTTTGATGTGAGTAAAATATAGTTTTCTCTCTAAATTCATGGAAATTTTATGTTAGTCAAATTTTTGTGATCTCTGTTGAGAGATAAGGCTGGTAACCTGGTCATTGGTCAATGGTCAGTTGCTGGTCAGTTGGACTTCTGAAAAAGTTGCAAAAATGGCTTTGTATGCACATGTTAGTAAGCTGCAGACTTGGCATAACACAATGCATTTTAGTTTTGTGGTTTTCTTTCATCATCTTTTTCCTGTCACTAGCATTGGAAAAGTTACAGTTGGATCCCTTTTTATATTTAGGATGGTCCAAATCAAACAAACATAATGCAGCTGCAAGTTGCTTATTCTGTTCTTTATTGGCCTTTAAAGGTTTTAGTTTAGTGCCTAATAATTTGTCTTTAGATTGGAATGAAAAAAATATTCAGAGATAAATTGTATACCAATAAATAACATTTCTGAGACAGGTTTGGACCACTCCGGTGGCCTAAGCAGTTAGAGTTTCCACCTTGGATGCAGAGGTCACGGGTTTGAACCCCAGCATAGTCATATCAAAGACTTATAAAAATGGTACTAGCAGCTGACTCGCTTGGCATTCAGCATTAAGAGGTTAGTGTTAGGACTGGTTGGCCCTGTGTCAGGATAATGTGACTGGGTAGGACACGATGCTACATGACTGGGGCATGATGCCCCAGTGCTAGACATCATTACAAACTGCCACACTGCAGACATCAAAGTGATATGACTGAAAATTTTTTAAAGCGACATTAAATATGAAACACACCCACACCCACACCCACACCCACACCCACACACACTGAGACAGGTTTGGTACAGAGGCTATCAAGGAGCATAAACAATGTAGTGATGATACATTCACTTTAACTTCAGTTTTAAGTCATAATTCCTCTTTGTGCCAGGGTTATAATGTATGTCAGTCTTGGATTAGTGGTGTTTTCCAGTTGGTAATGTTCTCTCTACCTCAGCAAAGTCCTCACAGCAACATCTGAGCCTTAGATCAGTTTTTCATGATGTAATGCACCATTGTTCAGTGTTTTCTCCATGAAATACTCACAGTTAGATTCAATGTGGTCTCTGCCAGTGTCCTTAACAATGAAGCAAATCATTGTTGTAGACTTGAACCTAAAACTATTTTCATTTTATCGCTATTGCCTAATAGATACTACTTAATGTAAGCGGGAAGATTTCACTGGGCTGTATTTTTGTAGTCACTGGACAACTACAAAGGAATTTTTCTAAAAAATGATGAGTGCAGCATATCATTGTCATCATTTTAAAAGTTTTCTCTTGGATGGATCATTCATAGGATGTAAGTGTGATTTGCCGACATTACCATGAAAGTATAGCCATATGGTTAAACACTACCATTTTGGTCTGTGGGAATTTAATTAGTTGTCTCTCCCTAAATGGCAACAGATAACCTATTGGAAAAGGACCCAGATACAATTTGCCCAACCCATTTCTCACCTGTTTTATCAGCCAGGGCCCCAGGTGAGTGAGTGGTTTATTGGGTGTTCACTTTTACCGGTCACTGACATTTCAACTTTGTCCTCATCGGTTCAAGTCTCAGGCTCAGTCAATGTGGGTATGTGAGAAAGTTTGCTAGTATCTTTTCGTGTTTTGTTTTTTTCTTTTTGGGGCTTTCCTGGGTCTCTTCTTCCACCAGATATACTGGCTGATATGTATAGTGTATCATGTGCTGAAAAATAGCATTATCCCACAACACAATGCAAGATAGGGTGATTTCATTGAAAATTTAAAAAATAAGTTGTCTGTTGAGTAAATTTTATGCATTTTTACTAACTGTAATTTTTGCCAAATTGGATTTTAGAAATAGATAACCTGAGATAGCTTAATAAAATGTTATGTAGTGCATTGTCTTAGCAGCACTGTCTCAAAAAATCGGTTGTAAATCAGCACATTAAAGTATGATTAATAGTTCTTGACTTTCAGAAGTGGAACTAGATGGTTGCTATTATTAAAAGCTAGGGAAGAAAAATATAACATTTTTTTGTACTAAAGTTTGTTTTAATAATTTCCATTTGTTCCTGTTTTGTCAAAGAGGGTCCATCTAATCAGGCACAGCTGGACAAATAAATGAGGTTACATGATTTGTCTTTGTTAATTTTGATATCATCTTGCAATTGTAACTTGGCAATTAATTGATGATTATTCTTTTCTGAGTTTTTCCATAATTTTTATCCACTTTTTCAAATGTTTGACTTATTTCATTATGGGTGTATCTCTCTCTGTCTTGAGGTGAATGATACAGATGACTGAAGAATCATTTTCCTTGGATAATTCCTACAATATTTAACTTGGGATTTCATCAATGTTGAAAGGGACCACTTGGTCTCTCAAAGGGGGTGAAAATTGATGTCTGTGAAGAAGGAGAAGCAGATTCCAAAATTTACTTTCTTCATGGAAGGAATAAAGGCAGATGATACCTATTTTATGTAAGCACATTCCAGGAAGTTGAGTAGTTTTTGAGAAATACAAGTATTTTGAATATTTTATGTCAACTAGAGACATGGTCACAATCCCAGATTACCTGCCTTTGCTAGAGTCCTGCATCATTGTGCATTGAAAATCATTTATCATAGGATAAACACTACATATCCACAGAGAAATTAAAATATTTCTTTTATATATGAAGAAATTTTAGAGGGAAACTTGTATTTGTCTGTGGAAAATGTTATCAATTTCTCAATACAGGAGGTTCCCAAACTGATATAATTCCTATGATATCATCAAAATGATATATTTTTAGATGACTATGCTGTTTCTGGAGGATTTAAAGAAATATTTTAACCATGAACAATTATTATCGAAGATAAATTGTTTTTATGTCAATTGCAACTAATTATTTTATGAGCTTTGGAAGCAAAAAATGTGTGCTGGGTTATTAAATACTATATTTAAAGAACAGAGATTGCTGATTGACTGAAAATAAATTAACATAATTGTTAAGAAGGCTACATATGGGCAAGTTGTATTCAGTAGTAGGCTTGGGCTTAAACTATTTTCGTTTTATTGCTGTCAGCTTGCACAAATGTTAGTGGATGTCAATGGTAAAATTTCAAAGGGCTTCAGTTTTATGATGGGTACCTACAATGGAATTTTTCTTAAAAACTGCTCATGCTGCATATTATTTTCATTGTTTTAAAAGTTTCCTCTTGGATATATCATTCATAGAATGTGTGATTTGTCTACCTTACCATGAAAATACATTATAGTAATTTGTCCAAACCTTAACATTGTGGCCTATGGGAATTGAATTTGTTGCCTGAGCCAAAATTGGATCCATGATCATGTTTGGCTTATAAGAATTACTAGGATATAATGAAGGGCCTTGCAGTGAGGGAGTGCTGTACCAGAATGTAAAAACTGTCCTGTAGAGTGTGTAACATAAGTTGGTACAACTCCTAATTCAATCAAAGGAAGATTTATAAAGAATAAACTTTGATTTTATCCAATTTGGACTCTAGTTGTAATGAAACAGGTAGGGTCTCAACTCAGGTGTTGCTACCCTACTAGTCCTTGGTGATGGTTACTAAGAGTCCCATAATGAACTTGTTGGATGTATATTACAACTCTGTGGTCTTAAACTAAGTAACAGAAAGAAATGAAGCCAGCAGGTTTATTAAAATTAGCAAATAATTTATATTTCTAAGTTACAAAGTGAAAATTTAAGAGGAACTTAATGTACTGTAAATTAAATCCCAAATAATCCTAAATGTTCTATCAAAAGTTCAGAAGTATAGAATGTTCTGAATGAATTCCAAAAATCTTGGTTATGTTCATGGATCAATAGTCTTGTATGAGCTGATGGACCAATATTCTTGACGTATCACAAGACTGACTTTGAATGAATTCACATTAATCCAAAAGTAGTTTTTTAGTTCAAAAAGTCAATGAGCACTTTGTAATTCCAATGAATAATTTAATTAAATTATTCCTCTCAAATTATATATGAATACAACAATAAATGATTATACAGACTGAACTTAAAACAGAATAATTTGTTTACCACATCCTTTATATACAGACTATTACCTGACCTATGATTCAGTAGTATTTTGTAGAAAACTTCACTAACTTGTAAACAATGTCAGGTTTTGAACTTAAATTTTAGTAAACAACATGACAAAAATCAGGTACACACAACCCTCAGTCATGACAATATTCAGGTTGGCTAAAACTCTACCCTCAGTTATGGACCAAGGACAAGCATACAGTATCAATTAAATGTATGTAACATGTATAGCCTTTGTTTTCATTGGTTGACTTTCTGGCAGGGGGATTTCAAAAGGGACAGCTAACCTTGTAATACTATAATTTCATTTTTGTAGTCACCATTGAATTTGCTTCTTTGAGTTTTCTTTTCATTGATTTCTATTCAGGGCATGATGGGAAGGCACCTGTAATGAGGCTGGTGAATGTGTCCAGTCCGAGAGTAGATAACCTGCAGCAGTGGAGGAATTTTGTGCATGATTACTCCTATGGACAGGACATACTGAGTGAGTATTCACACCAGGTCTTTATACCTTTGCTTGAATGTGCAGTTTGGAATTTAATTATTGGATTAGTTTGAAATCACTTTTTTTTTCTAAGTTCAGATTCTGTTTTATACTACATGGACCTAATCCTTTTTAATATTTATCATCCGAGATCTTTGAATACCATTAACAATTTGATGTCAGTGGGTGCCTACATGTAATGACAGGGAACCAATCTACTACTAATCAATACCTAACAATAAGAAATAATAAATTTATTAGAACACTTACATTTATTTTGCATTAAATTAGTGCTGGAGAACCTCACTGAACATTTTGTCCCATAAACCATGTATATGTACAAATTTGGTTTCAGTCAGATGTGAGCAGACTAATTTCTTCTTACATTTGTTGAGTCCCTGGATGAGCTCTGATATATTGTCTTGTACTTATTATGTTCCTTTTGAATCATATTGCATGGGATTTTCACTGAAATACATCTCATCATGTCTGGTTGGTTCTCAGTGAAAATGGTGCCAATTGGACTTATCTTGCATAACTGCCATGGCAGCATTCTTGAAAATCTTTGTATCAATAGTCATCCTGAATAGATGGTCATATCAGCATGGGGTTTTTGCAGAGAGACTTCTTATCATATGTTTTGTGACTCCTAAATGAAAATGGCACTGATAATGAGTTTCATGACTATGGTGGCCATTTTGAAAATCTTGCTGTAACTTCTCCTGAATTGATGGTCATAGGAACATTGGTTTTTCACTGAAAGACTTCTCATGTTACCTTGTCAGTCATCAATAAAAATGGTACTGATCATTGAAGGCCATCTTAAAAATCTTGTTATCATAGCTCTTCTTGAAATGATGGTCATTTTGACTTTGCATTATATGTAGCTGGTTTTGAATGAAAATGGTACCAATCTGATCTCCGACATGGCACCAAATTTGCTATCACGAAAATCATACCACTACTACTTTTCTTGAAAGATGGAATTGACTTCGGGTTTTCATTTAAACACTTTTTGCACTATTTAATTGGTTTTGAAAGAATCTTTTGCAGCTCTGACCACTGACATATCTGCACTTTTGTGGAGGAATTTTGAAATGAGACCTAATTAATATTGGGATCGAGTCAAACATTTGAACTTCACTGCTCTTATGAACACAGTGACATGTACATATATGTAAGTGAATCATTTACTAAATGTTGTATTTGGTTGTATTCCAGTGAACGTATTGATACATCTTTGATATTGATTTTAAGGTCATAGGTCTGATTTAGGCTTTAAGCAATTCTGGCTTGTGAGTGTGATAATACTAAATGTATGAATGGAATTTTGTCAAACCCAGTTTGTGGATATATGATAATAAAACATTGAATGATGTGACTTGAATAAATTCCCTTTTTACCCAAAATATTACTTACTGATTTAACCAGACTTAACATATGGATATATCTTGACATTGAGACAAGAAAATTTAGGGATTTTCTATCCATCAAGGTCAAAGGTTTGTGCTGCACTTACATGTAACTTTTGAACATGTTAACATGAAGACATGTAAAAAAATATTTTTGTTACAAAATTTGGCATGTTGGAGTTCTAAAGAATATCAGAGATGTTTCAGTATTCATCAGTTAAAAGAATTAAAGGTCAGAAGAAAGTCTTACCTTGGAAATTTTTCTTAGCCATCGGTGCATCGGGTCCCTTGAGGTACTCTTGGTGTTAGAGTTATTTCCCATTTGTCTTGTAGCCCAATACAGCTTTTGGCCCATTTCCCATATGTTTTATGGATTGCCATGAAACTTGGTAAATATTATGGTCATCACTTGAAGATGTACATATCATCAAATTACTCTGTTCCCAGAATTTTTATAAGAGTATATTGCCCTTTTTGACTTGCAAATGAATACAGTGTGTGACAGAATCTTTGGAACATAACTAGTTTTACAGATTTCAGTAGATTGCCATAAACCTTGACAAATGTTATTATCATAATCTAAAGATGTGCCTCTCAACAAATTACTGTGCTTTTATAATTTTTCTTAAGAATTATTTCCCCTTTTTATTTTTATACTTTTACCTGATGTGGTGTATGCCAGAATCTTGTCGATGCAGCTAGTTTCATAGTTTTCAGTGGATCACCACGAAGCATTGTACATGTTATAATCATCATTTGAACAGGTGCATATTGACAAATAACTGTGTTCTCACAATTTGTATTAGAATTATGTCCATTTATGTTCTGCTGCTTGATTGCAGAATAAGACAGAATCTTGAGAAAGCAACCTGTTTTGCAGTTGATTGTTCAAACATGGTACATATTATGGTCATCATCTAAAAATGAACTTAGTAACAATTCTTTGTGCTCCCATGATTGTTGTAAGAGTTATTGCCCTTTTTTACTTACAACTTGATGCAGTGTATGAAATAATTTTGTGACTGCAGCTTAGTTGATTGTTGTGAAAATTAGTACATGTTATGTTCATTGTCAAAAGGTATGCATGCTAATAAGTCATTGAACTGGTACTATTTTCAGAAGAATTATGTGCTTTTTTAACTGTTGACTCATTTGCATCCTGAGATAGGGGTGGGTGAGAGGTGGAGTATATTTACCTGAGCAAATTGCTCACCTTTCACATGTTTTTTTTTAGAGCAAATTATATTTTGGAAAGCAAGCAGCTACTTTTTGCTCTATGATACAAACATAATGAATCTATCTTGCATCTGAAAGCATAACCATACACTTGCAATCAATTACTTTGATAATGTTGGCAAGAACCTTCCTAAGTGACAGCTGTCATGTAATTGAGATTTCATCAGGTCATACATATTTATGAACTTGAGTTACCTTACTCTCTTCTGACCATATCTCATGACAAGGAAAATGGTGTGGTCTTCATAAGTTCTTATGGCAGGTGGGATTTGAAAAAAATGGGTGTTAGAGAAAATGTAGACAATAGAAAGAAGCATGTAATATGTATGTTGATTGTAGGATGACAATAAGTCTAGTCATATTGAACCTATGTCCTTAAGTATTTTACTAAAATGTTATGCAGAATTCCTAATTTTATTTATTTACTCCTAAAATATGTTCCCATATGATCTTTTGTTCCTGATGGTAAAGATCATCCCAGATCCTATTTCAATCATCCTTAATAATCCTTGGGTATGACATGATAAAGTAGAATCAGTTTGTGTGAGATTTCTAACTCAAATTCATATTTATGTTGTAGCTGAGGTTTTAAGATGATGACATATATCAGGAATAAGCTATTCACACATTCTTTCTGACAATGTCATTTTCAGATTGACCTCATATGATTTTTAAAAAAATCCACAACTATTTAATTTTATGGGAAAGAGATTGTATGACAAATGGTTTGAAAAGGAATTGGGAAATGTCTAACACTTGAGTTTTTATTAATGTGTTTGTTCTCTTATATTTAACAACATTTTTATGTTAAAATAATGTCAGTTACTTTTACATATGTGAAATTTCTCAAATTGATATTTTTTCTGTAAATCTGCAAAAGCATCTAGAAATTTCACAATTATTGGTAAATCATCAAATTTGGTCAATACCTGACTCTTGCTTATTGTAGTGTTTGTTATTTTTCATACACTTATATAAATTATTTTTTAAAGATTGAATTTTATCATTAGTTTCAGGTCGTATATAAGTAAATCAGCACAGTCCTGGCTATATAGTGCTGAGTAAGTTTGGGCATCCTGAAAAAAGCATACAGACAAAAATAAAAAGGCAAAAACGAGTAAAATCATTCAAATACAAAGTCAGATTTATATGTAGATGTTCTAAAAGTCTTAGACCTTTTCAGGGTGATTGTCATCATGGTATGCATCCCAGGATAGAAATTTCATCTCCATTAGTCGACTCTTATGAATTACTGAAGGACAGCTTTGAGCCTCTCATACATCCCCATGCCCACAGGAGGACGATTTTAGATCAAAATATCCATTATTATTTTCAGCCCAAATATAGAAATTTTGCATATGTTTAATAAGCAAACATTTTGCTGTACAAATAATTAAGTAAAATAAAAATTTGAATATGATGAATTGCTGATTTTCCGAAAAAATGATAGGTATGAAAAATGACATACAGTACAATATTTTCTGTTTATCATACATACTGAACACACAAGTTGGATTAAACTTCACACTGCATAGACCCAGATTTTCTGTCACATAATGTGTCAGCATATTGGGTCTATGCAGTTTATTAGATCTAATCAGTCGAGCAAACAATATAGACCTTGATCTGCCATTGCATTATGTGATGGCAGACAAAGTTCTATGATATTTTTAGTCAGATCTGACAAATATACAAGTTTTTAAGGTAAATCATTCATCATTTTTTTTATTGTTGCCTTTGTCATCATTGCAGTTATGGTTGGCATTGAACCATCTTGTTTTGTAATCATGATATAACATTTTTCATGAAAAGGCAAGCTGAATTTTGTTGGTCGCAGCGGAACAGCGTTGGATGTGCGTTACACAGCTCATGAACAAGGAGAGTGCCCTGAAAAGTACACACAACAAATCATTAGTTTGTACTCAGCATATAGCAAGGAAAATCAGGGCAGAGATGGGCAGGGTATTTCACAACAAAATATTTTCATACTCTTTTGTGTGTCTTGTGCCTTTTGGTATATTCGGCTGCCTATTTGGTTGATCTGTAGCATATTTTAGTTAAACCTTGGATTTTATTACTTGGATCAAGGGTTAACTTTCACAGGCAAGGTGTCACCAAGTTACTATTAATAATTATTATTATAATCATTAATGTTAGTACCATTGTTAGTAGCTGAGTAATTAGCATGGCGTTTCTTGTTTTTTTTAAAAAATCATTTCACATTTTAGCTTACCCCTATGAATTAGAGGAGAGCTAGTGTACTACATGTGGCATTGATATATACATAGGTGTCCACATTTAGCTCACCACTATAAAATAGAGGAGGGCTGGTGTACTGCCCATGGCATTGACACAGACATGGGTATCCATACATACAAGAGCACATTCATAAGTAGAGCTTCAATACATTTCAACCAGATTTTCTTTCTAGGTCCTAGGCAACAATTTGGAGTGGTGTTAATGCCATCTTCAATCTGGGAGGGGGTAAAGATGGCCAACTTTGTACATGCATATACATTATTTCATTCTTGATCAAATTTTTGCATTTGGCTCAGATGCTTGCACCTAGTATGCATACTGTTATTCCTGGAAAATTGCAACTTGGTGAGGTGATGTATCTTGATGTGTAACAGATTTTCATCACAAAAGTAGTTCACTCTGACCCAGTTTTGTTATGCTTATCAAACTTTGGTTAATTTTTTGTGTTCCAGTTTAACTTGTTGTGCTCTCTTCCGCTGTATGTAGAATCATGAAATTTGATGATTGGATGCATCTTGATGAGTACTATACCTTCATCATGAGAGTTGGTCACTGTGACCCATATTTTTCTTGCTTTGATGACTTTGGTTACAGCATGTGTCTTAATTGTTCATGTTCGAATCATTACATGAGATTACTGTGCACAGTTCTAATAATATTATACCAGAACAAAAATGAAGGTCACTGTGATTGACATTTCACATTTTTCTAGCTAAGACTAACTAAGTTTGCATTTAGCAAATGGCTGCATAAGTATTTGGCATGCAAAGTGCATACCATTCTTGCTTTATTCATTAAACTTGGCGAAGTTATTCATCTTGATGAGCACTGTTCTGTTATTTCAGAAGTAGGTTATTGTGGCATTTATTTTATGTTTCACCGACTCAGGTTAAATTTTTTGATTGTTATTCATTTCTCCTGTAGTGTTCAAGCTGGAATCATGAAATTGATGATGATATGCATCTCTATTGATACCACACCTTTACAACAAAACAAGCTCATGGTGACCTATATTTCATCATTTGAATGGTTTTAGTTAAGTTTTTGTTCTGAGCACATTATCAGTTTTTGGCATGCTATGTATACACTATGCTACCTGGAAGCATGAAACTTGACAGGTGGATCCATCTTGACAAGTACTATGTCAATATTGCAGAAAGCGGTCTCTGTGACCTACATTTTATGCTTAAGTTGACTTTTCTGAATATTTGTGTTTAACATTCATTTTATTAGGTGCTGTTTGTGTTAGATCATGAAACTTGATAATTGGATGTTAGTATTACACCCTGGCAACCAAAGAAAGTCACTGACCTACATGTTTATACCTTACCAATACAGGTTAGGTATTTGTGTATAGTTCTGTATACTGTATATTTTGATAGGTCACTCTCAATAGGTTAACTGTGTATTGTTCATGTAAATGACCATAGGAATAAGACTTAAGACTGCATGCATTTCATGTGAGGCCTCATCTGTAGCGGCTAATCAGTGCAATTAGTGATGCATGAACTGTGCTTATGATAGTGGTTATACTGGCTGTCACTCCAAGTTTACTAAAAGCCTGTGACTTTCACCTAGTTAAATGAGCCTTCTAGTGTTAACAGCTTTTGAAGCCGATTTTAAGAACAATTATATTTTATAAAAAAAAGGAATATCTACTTTTGTTAGTTTATTACAGTAGTATCTCTACTTTGATATTATAGAGGAAAAACCCCCTTCTTTTTATTGTTTTGTGTCTTTTATGCCATGCCACAAAAGCCAGTATTCGTTAAGGTCACTTTAGCTTGAATTTATTCTCTGCATGGTAATCAATGTTTACAACTGATCCTGGAGACTACTAATATACCATCGTTATTAGCAAAAGTCTATATATGATTTACTTATATATTCCAATGCAACTAAGATCTACATTTCACTAAGTTAAAAAAGAAGACATTCTTTAATATCACACTCAGTAAGCTTTCATTTTTGTTGTCATAAAATGTAGTGTGGACACATGCAAATTTATCAAATAGATGGACTGTAATACATTCCGAATGAAAAACTACGCTCCCAACAAGTGAAAAAATTAGCTATCAAATGGGCCAATGTCCATGCCTCAAAATCTTAAAAATTTCTGGCAAAGGTCAAACCAGTAATATTTGATAAATATTGGGTCACTATGTTTTAAGATTTTGAAAATTTCTGGCCAAGATCAAATCAGTAATATTTTATAAACATTGGGCTTTGAATAAAATGGCAAGGAAGTCACTATGTTTTAAAACTTTGCAAATTTCTGGCCAAGATCAAACTTACAAAATTTTAAAAAATTCACATATAAAATGTCAAGCTTCAAAAGTTGGAAAGCTGCTGTGTAAGGTCTTTTTAAAATCGCATTATCACATAAAAGTCACATTAAGGTGACAGCAATAGCTCAGTTGGTAGAACATCAGACACACAGTACAAGGATCACTGGTTCATTACCCACCCGGACTAGCTGTGTTCAACTGCCACAGTGTGTCCTTGGTAAAGGCACCTATTCCCCATTTTCTCAATATGATACAGATAAAAATATATTAAATGTCCTGTGAAAACCAACAAAAAAAAGAAATCTTTGCTTCATTGTTTTGAAAAATTGCAGGTTAGACCAGGCTAACAAAATTGTGTGAGAGAATATGATTACCACTCCTTGGAAATTGGCTCCTAATACATGTAAAACATGGAAGTCTTTAGAAGCTACATGTCAGTGTAGTGCTAGATTTGGCCTACTGTATAGATTTTAAATATTTTGGAAATTTACTTATGGCCAGATTTGTGTGCCTAAATTTTATTTCAATAATATTTTAGTGCCAGATACTGAGTTTTATATGTACTTACTTTGTACTTTTACTTTATTTTTACATTCCCTACATAGATTAAATTTTGTATTCATAAATTTCCAATCTTTGTCCACTTCTTTATGGAATGTATATGTTTTATTCCATGTACATGCGTGCATGTGAGAGAGAGATAGGCATTGTTGTAGTTTTTAGTATGGATTTAATTTAATGAAGCAACTTGATGGTCTGAACATCGTTTAGTGATTTATATTACTCCTTAGTAGAAATGAACAATTACAGCTACCACAGACCAATGTATAGCTGTATTATCCATCGAATAGATCGCTTTGTAAGTACATTCCTGACTTGTTATTATGTAGTTTAAGAGAGTCATAAAAGCAAATAATCCATACACTGGAGTACTGTCAGATACGGATAATAAGGGTATGCACTTATTATTTTAATTTGTTAAGGTCATATTATGTTTTTTTAATTAGTGAAGGTTGTATTTATTTCTTTTTTTAGTTAATAAGCTTTGTATTTCTTTATTTATTTATTTTGTGAAGGTCATATTTCTTTATTTTTTATATGTGATTATTAACAGTAAAATTCATCACAATATAACTATTTGTAAAGTTTCCATATTCAATCTTATCAACCAAATTTGATGACTTATCACTTAAAAATGACTGATCAAAGAACGAGAGAGCATAAAATAAAAAGAAAGGCAGTAAGAATTCTAGATACTGTAAATAAATAGATGTAAGTGCTATTTGTGTAATCTGGAAAGAATAACTGTAAGAAAAGCAAATTTTATTTCTCACACTTTGATTTACTTTTGCACACAAATATGCAGTAACTTTTGCTACAAAAAAGCAAAGTGTTTTTTCCATATGCAATTATAAATTACTTCGTGGACAACTTGATTGTCCAGATTTGTCTTGTCTTTGAAATAAAAACATACAAAGTGAGCCATCCTGGATGGTCAAAACCCTCACTTTCACTGGCATACATTGGCCAACATTGGCATCTGCCCATGTACTATAATATAACTGTGACCCCAGTGGATCATGAACACATCTGACCATCAGCTAGGTGTCATTCATTGCATAGCTGGGTTGCCGTGGAAAAGCTTGCACAGTATAAGGCAAATGGGCAGAAATAACTTGTACAAATTACACTTTTTATAACTTGCATATTTTTCATCCAACTTTCATGAAATTTTCATAGAAACTTAATATTGGAATTACTGTAAAATTGTTCCAGATGGAAAATGCTAGTTTTGATGAAATAAATATGCAAATATGCAAATAAACTACAATAATAATAATAATAATAATAATAATAATAATAATAATTATTTCTTTATTTGAAAAGGTAATTCGGTTAGTACATAACTACAATCTGATTAAAATAAGATCTCCATTTTCCTACATGAAGATCTGACAATGAGACTCTTAAGGGGTCATGTTTTGATTCTGTTACTAGAATTGCTAATTTTATCAGCCAATCAGATGAAGTCTTATATTTTCGCCTTTGGGAGACTGGACAGTATGGCTGAAGAGCATCAATGTTTGCCAAATGATTTGATTTACTTGAACATTTCAGAAAGCAGCATTTCCATTGGCTAATTATAAGGTCACTAGAACATGACCCCTAGGCAGTTGCAATTAGATCTTTATGTAGGACACTGGAGATCTGATTTTAATCAGATTGTACTTAACTACTGCTCCAAAATCTGTGAAAGCCAGCATGCATATAACAACAAACATCAATAGAACACATATAATTGATGAATCACCAAATTCAGAAAAAACACAAGACTTACTAATTAGCATGTAATTTTTTAACTTTAAGTTTTCTTTCTGATTTTATCACTATTATAGATAGTAATTGTGATTCACAGTGAAATGTATGAACATTGGGTGAAAGATATTGAAGTTATGACAGTTTGAATTTGTACATGTTATGTGGTGAAATTAGCCAAGGTGTCAGACCATCAGTTAACAAGGATGCTTGATAGACAAGCTTAGCACCCCATCATTCTATTTGAAGTAATCGAAGACAGACAAGGCTGACTGAAGGCTGGTGGTAGTTTTGTTGAGCTTGCAGATTCATCATTTAAACTCCAAATACTACACACGAATAACTATATAAACATTAGTAAATACTACATAGGAATAACCATGCCAGCACTAGGAAATACTATATACGAATAACTATACCAACACTAACAAAATACTACATAGGAATAACTATACCAACACTTGTAAAATACTACATAGGAATAACTATACCAACACTAGCAAATACTACATAGGAATAACTATACCAACACTAGCAAATACTACATAGGAATAACTATACCAACACAAACAAAATACTACATAGGAATAACTATACCAACACTAGCAAATACTACATCAGAATAACTATACCAACACTAGCAAATACTACATAGGAATAACTATACCAACACTAGCAAATACTACATAGGAATAACCATGCCAACACTAGCAAATACTACATTGGAATAACTATATCAGCACTAGCAAATACTACATAGGAATAACTATACCAACATTAGCAAATACTACATAGGAATAACTATTCCAACACTAGCAAAATACTACATAGGAATAACTATACCAACACTAGCAAATACTACATAGGAATAACCATGCCAACACTAGCAAATACTACATAGGAATAACCATGCCAGCACTAGCAAATACTACATAGGAATAAAATTATACCAACACTAGCAAATACTTCATAGGAATAACCATGCCAACACTAGCAAATACTACATAGGAATAACTATACCAACACTAGCAATATGGTACAGACAAATATTATTATGAGACATCAAATCGTGATAATTTAAGTTTACATGATATTTGTAATATTGTAATAGCAGGAAGTAATATTAATTGCTAAAGTTCGAATTTCACAATCTTATTGCAAATTTAGGATATTTTAATTTGAAGCTGTATGTTGGGCTAGCCATTCTGACAGTGAGGGGAAGTGAGATCTGTATCTTAGCACCAAGTTACTGAAAATTGCATTTGTACATGTATTACTCACTGTGTGGTTTGGAAAGTGGCATGTGATATTATCTTGTGATTACTGTTCTGTCTACATGAGTTGGCCATGGATTTATTGTTTTCTTTAGGGGTCAAATATTGGTGATTAGTACCTGTTAACATCAATCAGTCTGTTGCTACTTCCTATGATGCAAGTATTTCCTTAGAAATAGAAGAAGTACTCTATTTTTTGGCCTATAAGTCAATGTTGAGAAAAAGTTGAATGTGCTAATTTTTTATATTTTCTATCCTTCATCCATATATAAGTCAATGTAGATTATAAGACAAAGCCAGATCAAGACATTGGATTCATCTTTTTCACTAGTGACCTCCAGTTTCATGAATATTAATAGCATTACTGTATGCTATTCCATGTTAATTGGGAAATTGCAGTCACAGACAAATAAATGTTTTTTCCCCAGTTTCATTTGTAGTGTACTTCATCACTAGAACTAAAGAGTCAAACTGCACGAGTGTCTCTATCATATTCACTTTTAAGCAATACTGAAATATTACAGCATGTGTAAATGCAGAATTTGATCCATATTTTTATTTTTGATATCTCTAGTTGATGTTTTGTTTGGTTTCAAATTCACTTGTATATGGGGATCACATTTTTTCAACACGGAGGAAAGTTATTTTCTGATTGGATAAAATGGTACATACCTCCATATAAATTAGCATCAATCAATTATCACCAAAGAGAGATGCTGAAACAACAGCTTGTTAAGATTGACTTCAGGTAATGAATACAGGTAATGTGTTGACATTACATTTTGCTTTAGGTTGAAATGCAAAAACAAAAAATGGATCATTGATGATCTACAAGTAGTCCTCTCTTTTCTGAATTTTATCCAATATTAGGGATATTCTTTAGTGAATATATGGCTGTATTGTGAATGTATGATAATTATGTGCTTAATCTATGGCATTTTATAAATATTCATTGAACATACAAGTTATTACTATAGACTGCATCCCTTTAATATGGATTACATCCCTTTGTATTATCAACTATATCAATGAAAAAACTTCTATACCAGTAATTGCTTGAATCATTAACTAAAATTCTGTTAAATCAAATACCATTGGACCTATGGCTAAAGTGTGATCAGGATGAATGAAGTATGGTAATAAAAAAAGATAACTGGAGCAAAACCCATTTAGTTTGTTTTGTTTTGGAACAAATGATATGGCTTGCATATGTACAGTACATTATTGAATACAGATCATAAGTACCATGTTGCCTATAAATTGTGAACTCTGATTGTTTCTTTCTTATTTTGTGTTGGAGAAATCAGAAAGTACATTAAAGCACACACAAATACATAAAAAAATGATAAAAAAATATAATATAAAAGCAGTCATATCAGTTTATAACAATTTATTGACATTGTAATTGAACATGAATTCAGGTATAGCTATGTAATCTGTTTTTGATTTTTCTGATTATGTCTCAACATCATCGTATTATTTGTACTTAAAGCAATTTCAATGACATTCCATATATATTCATATCCCAGACTTGCAGGTCAAAACTATTGACTTATATGCCAAAAAATACAGTAAAGAATTCAAGATCACTTTCTCTGATTTTTAAGTGTTTTTGTAAAGAAAATTATATACTGAAAATGGCATCTTAATGAGTATTTCAACTTTCATTCTGTGAGACATCAGTATTTTGATGTGAACATAATTAAGAAACTTTATGAGGATGTACCACGAGACAAAATCTTGGACATTTTGAAGGAACGCAGTCAGTATACAAAATTTTAACTGCATTTTTATGGGTTTTATATTTTTTTATCTTTATCTTCTTTTCTTTAATACATGCTTTTTAGAACTTTAACATCTTTACCATTTATCTTATTTGGAAGGCTTTATCTTTCTAAAACATCTTACAATTCGTCATCTTTAAATTTTGTTAACTTAACTTTAAATCAGTACCATGTAGCCAGCAATATACTGATGTGACATTAAACCTGTTACATATACACATGGTCAATAATAATAATAATAATAATAATAATAATAATAATAATAAGAATAATGACTTACAGAAGAAGCTCATTTGGTCAACTAACTAATCTTCTATAAGACCCTCTTACATTGCATTTGTAAATACATATAATGGACAATTTTTACAAAATGACGTGTCTTTAGACAACAAATGGTATTAAAACTAGACAATTAATCTACTGCTACAATAAAATATGTACAAGGCTTCAAGGATGAGTACATACAGGATTCATACAAATAGTATTAGCCTGTGTAAAACATTGTAGGTGAGTATATACAGGAGTCATATATATAGTATTAGCCTGTGTAAAACATTGTAGGTGAGTACATACAGGATTCATATATATAGTATTAGCCTGTGTAAAACATTGTAGGTGAGTACATACAGGATTCATACAGATAGTATTAGCCTGTGTAAAACATTGTAGGTGAGTACATGATATAACAATGTTCTAAAGATTAGTAGTACTCAATTACACAAAGTCATGCAAATGATTGTTTCTGTAGATGTTGACTAAGAAGCTTTTTAAAAGCTTGGCATGAGTCAACTGAGTGTTATGGAATATCATAGTTTGGCTCCAGATAAAGAAGACTTCTTATAAAACTCTGAATTTGGTTTAGGTAAATATAAATTATTGTTTGAGATGGATCTTAGTTGATACGTATGTACACACACACACACACACACACACACGCGTGCACGTGCGCACACATACACACACACACACACACACACACACACACACACACACACACAAATACTGAAGAATTTGGTTGCAATTTCAGGAGGGGCTTTGCTAGACAGGAATTGATTTGGATTTTAAAAACATCCACACCATTTAGGAGAAAAGTACTCTCCAAAAGTTCATACTTGTTAACTCAATATATACCAAATATACTTGCTTATAACTGCAAACTGCCAAGGCCCAGATCTGTCATTACATAGTGTGCCAGCAGGTCTGGGTCTATGTAGTTTGTTTGGAGTAATTAGTAGAGTAAACAACATAGACCCTGAGTTCTTGGTGCATTATGTGTTGGGAGGTTAGGGTCTATGTTGCTTGCAGACACACACCACTTATAAACAAGTTCATATGGCACTTTTCCCATGCCCATTAATACTTGTAATGGATGTTGTGCATGTGGATTTCTCCAGAAGAGCTGGAGGGGGGGGGGGGGACTCATTAGAGTCAAGTTAGTTCAGTACTATAGGCATGGAACTTATTGATATTTTTTGTAGTATTTTTAAGCATATATTTCAAAATATTATTCTTTTTATGGAATATTAAACAGAACATCTTTGCTCTGAATGTTGTTCATGCTTCTGTTACACGGATTGTTCACATCACATATTGATATTGTCAGTGGCACTGTGTCATCTGCATGTTTGTTGGACCTTCTCTCTGCACCATTATGCACCACAATAAGTGTCTGAAGTGTTTATCTTCATTCAGAATATTTATAGACTTGTCTTTATGCATGCAAATATATCATTCTTGTAAGTAGCCAAGAGAGTTAAAAGATGATTGAAGTTTGAAAGGATGAGGAGTGTAAATGGTAAATTTTGTCCCATCTGAGTGCAGCTACCACTATAGTGAGGAATGTACATGATAATGTTTGTCCCAAGTGAGTACAACTACCACTATGGTGAGGGCTGTAAATGATAGATTTTGTCTCATCTGAGCACAACCACACACTATGGTGAGGAATGCAGATGATACATTTTGTCCCATCTCAGTACAATTACCACTATGGTGAGGAATGTAAATGATAAATTTTGTCCCACCTGAGTACAACTATCACAATATTGAGGAATGTAAATGATAAATTTTGTCCCAACTGAGTACAACTATCACAATATTGAGGAATGTAAATGATAAATTTTGTCCCATCTGAGTACAACTAGCACTATGGTGAGGAATGTAAATGATATATTTTGTTCCATCTGAATGGTGATGAATGAAAATGGTAAATTTTGTCCCATCTGAATGGTGTGGAATGTAAATGGTAGATATCTGATATGAATGATGAGGAATATAGATGGTAAATGTCCCATTTAAATGGTGTGAAATATAGATGGTAAATGTTGTCCCATCTAGATGGTGAGGAATGTAAATTATAAATTTTGTCCCATTATAAATGGTGAAGAATGTAAATGGTAAATTTTGTCCCATCTGAATGATGAGGAATGTAAGTTTAACTTTTATTCCATCTGAGCGCAACTACCATTGCTGAAGCAAAGAAACAGGGTTAAATGCATTTTAGAACTCTCTGGGTTTGAAATATTCAATCAAAGAAGATACCTAATGGGTTGAAATCATCATTCCATCAAAATGGTTTTCAAGACATGAAACACATTAGTAATCAGTATTGAACTACTACTCTTATATTGTTCTATACTGTCCCAGAATTGATGATGTTATGTATGACAACTATTAATGTAGTGAAGAAAAAGTAATTTGTATGATAGTTCTTTGTATATTATTTTTGGGCTTATGTTGTTATTACTTTTTATTCTGTAGGCATATTACTTTTAAAATAATTTCCTAATTGAAATGTAAAGAATGAAGAAATTTTTTTCATCTGAGCTAAAATATTTTAGATCTCCACAAAAACTGCATTTCAGTCAAAGATTTTAAATAATTTCAATTACTTGTTACAGCCTCAGGGTCCCAGCTTTTCCTAGAAGAATGTAATTTCAACAACCAGTCACTTGAGGATTTCTACCGGTCCACAGAGGACTATGGTTCACCAGCCATGGTGCCAATATTCCGCAGCAAAAGTGCCAGGAGAGCTCAAACTGCCCAGACAAAAGCCAGGATCAAGAGCACTCCACAGAAGGAACGGGCACAGAGTGCCAAGTTCCAAAAGACAGAGCCACTTGGAAGGCAGTTCTTGTTTAACAGGTGTGACATTATATTAAAGAGATTCACAGATTTGTTAAGTTCCCACATTGCCAAAACAACAAGAGGGAAAAGTTTTGACCATGAAGCTGAAGCCTGATTGGTCAAATTGTTTTGCTGGTGCTACAGCAAGTGTTGTCTGTTCATTCAAATATTATCCAGCTATAGGTTATCTCGATTCATTGATCATATGTACTAATGGAGTGTCCCTATATTCACAGTTCTATGGTTAGCATGCTGGGGTCATGACTGAAAGGGTGTTGGTTCTATCCCACAGTTGGATCAGCCCTGGTCAGCAAGGAATTTTACTCCAGTTGTTCTGACACTAAATAACCAACTAGTGTTTCTGTGCCATTAAACAAGAGACAATTATACCATGATAACATGTTGTGAATATTAAATATCTCTTGAACCTCACATATACTTATTGCCTTAAAGAATCTCTTAGCTACCATTGTTGGCAACAGACAGAGCATCCGCATGGATGGGTGAGGTTGCAGGTTTGAATCCTGCCGAGTCATGCCAAAGACTTATACAAATGGTACTAGCTGCTGTCTTGCTTGGTTGTCAGCACTGAGCTAGGTTAGTGTTAGGACTGGTAATGTCCCAGTGTCAGGATAATGTGACTGGGTGGGACATCATGCTACATGTCTGTGGCATGATGCCCCAGTGCTAGACATCACTATAAACTGGGACACTGCAGATATTGTAGTGATATGACTAAAAATTGTTAAAGTTAGGTTAAATCACACATGCTTCTATAAAAAGATTGAGTTATAGTAATTATCTCCCTTTGGATAAAACAAGTCTTGCTAAACAAATGAAAATCAGCATTGTTTGAATAAAAACTATCCTGAGGTGGGGGCAATTTCCATTGATGATAAACCACACAGTAAAACTCATTTCTGTATATAACAAAGTAAATTACTATATTTTGATCATAAATTAAATATTCATATTTTATCTTTTCAAAATGGAGGATTTTATATATTATTAACAGACCAATCAAATTCTTCAAATCAATATAATTCTTACTCTTAGTAGGGTCAACCAGCATTTGGGTTAATTTTAACAGAAAATAAATTCTCCCCAAACTGAATTATCTTGGTGCTTCTAGTATATATATATATATATATATATATATATATATATATATATATATATATATATATATATATATATATATATATACATACATACATACATACATACATACATACATACATACACACACACACACACACTTCACATATGAAAAAGTAATGCATTTATGAAACCTCAGAGAAAATTAAATGTATGAAAGGTCAGGTCTTACCAAAGTTTGATTCTGATTACCATGTTCTGCAGTTAGGTCACTTTAGCTGATATAAAGTCTCACAGAGATTGGAAAAGATGATAGCCTGAATTGGGGAATATCTTGTCACTAGAAACCAGAAAAAAAGAGTCACAGTTTCAGGTTTTATGTACTAGAGACAGAGGCATATAGGATTTATTGTATCCATTCATATTTCATTCTATTTGACATATCATTTTGTTAATCCAACAAAGTCTGACAGTTTTTTGATGGGTTTCCATGAAACTTGCTCGGTGTTGTGTTTATAACCTGAAGATGTGCACATCAAAAAAACATTTTGCTCATGAAGTATTTATAAGAGTTACTGCCTCTTTTGACTTGCAGCTAAATTGCAATATCTGATACAATCTAGTCTCACAGTTTTCATAGAATATTGCCATGAAATTTCTTACATGTTCATCTGCATATACTAATAAATCAATTTGTTCCAGAATTTATTAATGGAGTGCATTGATAGAATCTTGCAAAAACAACCAGTCCCAGAGTTATTTTGATGGATTGCTGTGAAATATATTATGGTCATTTGAAAATGCCCATATGGATAAATGACTGTTTAATTGGAATTATTGTTAGA
The DNA here is from genome assembly GCA_016617855.1 of Megalonaias nervosa. Taxonomy (NCBI): domain Eukaryota; kingdom Metazoa; phylum Mollusca; class Bivalvia; order Unionida; family Unionidae; genus Megalonaias; species Megalonaias nervosa. Next base: position 46,798 of record JAECUM010001447.1, read on the forward strand.
GTTATTACCCTTTTTGACTTGGATGTAGTATATGGCAAAATATTGTAAAAGCAGCTGCCAGTAGTTTCACACTTGTTAGTGGATCACTACTTTTTAGAACCATATCACCAAATCACTGAGCTCTCAAAATTTTTGTTAGAATTTTTTGCCCTTTTTGTCCATTTTGCAGTGTAAGATGGAATCTTGTGACTGCAGCTTGTGAAATTTGGTACATGTTATGGCCATCATCTAAAGATGTGGATATTGATAAATCTTTATGCTCATGCAAGCTTTTGTAAGAGTTATTGCCCCGTTTTACTTATTTCTGGAAGTATGTGTGTGTGTGCATGTGATTTGAATTTTTAATGTAGCTTTAACAATTTTTCAGTCATATTGCTACGATGTCTGCCGTGTTGCAGTTTATAGTGATATCTAGCACTGGGGCAACATGCTGCAGACATGTAGCATAATGTCCCACCCAGTCACATTATCCTGACACCAGGCCAACCAATCCTAATACTAACCTCTTAATGCTGAGCACCTAGCCAGGCAGCTATTAGTACCATTTTTAAAAATCTTTGGTATGACTTGGCCAGCGTTTGAACCTGCGACCTCCTGCATCTGAGGCAGACGCTCTAACCATTTCTGGAAGTAGTATATGACTGAATTATGTGAGTGAAACTACTCTCACAATTTTCAGTGGAATGTTGTGAAGCATAGTACAAATTAGGTTTATAAACTTCGGCAAATGGCTTATAACCACTTACTGTGAAATAAGTATTTTTCATGGGGCACCAATTTTAATGGATTCCATGCTGGCTACAAACCACTACTTTTAAAGACCCAATGAACAATAATTCTTTGTGGAAACAGAAGAATCCCTTCCCCAATCCATGATTTAAAAACAACATCAAGTCATCTTTGACAAAGCCACAAAAACTGATGCCCACAAGAATAAATAAACTCACAATATTCAAACTATTACTTTGGATATTAATGTAAATTAAATGTTGGTTCTTTTTCAGCGATGAGGAAGAGGAAAAGAAAAGAAAAGAGGAAGCCCTCACTCCCAAAACAGAGCTGAAACTAGATACTGTGGTTGGTTTGATTGACACAGTGACTGATGGGATGACCATGTTCAAGGAAAAGGTATTATTTATGGATTATTAATTTTTCATGTTTTACAGTGTTTGACATTTTTTCCATGCTTGTATGAAGTATTTATTGAGGTTCAGGATATGATTTCTCATACATTTGTACTTGAGAATTTCACCATGAACATAGTATTATGCTTGTGAAATCTTTTAGTACACAATTATGTTTTAATTATCGTGAAATCATTTCCTAATTGTATATATTTCTTGTTGAAATTAATGTTGAAATTTGTGCTTACATTTGTAGAGAAGTTTCTTATTGGGGAGGGGGTGTTTTTGGTAGGTAGATCTTTAAAGTTGTAGTTTGTATCAACCACAAATTCTTCACAAAAATTTTTATGTCTTAGATACCAGCATTGTTTTTGATGCATGAGATTGTTCAGTCATATGGCAAGATTTATCCTTTCCATATTTTAAATATGAAATCACTTTTCCACTGGACATTGGTTAAAAACTTTTAAAGATGTTAAAAAATCTCATATTGAGCAGGCATGTGGAATAATTTTGTTTTAAATAACTGTTGTTTGTAATAAGTCATGAGAAATTATAGGAATGTACACAAATTTAAACATCTGGGACAGTTACCATTCATTCTTGCCCCATATATAATACTTGATGAAAACCCTATAAAGATTGAAAACAGTTTTATGTTTAAATATTTACAAATCAAATGATTTGCCATTGGATTCCAACTCTTACCCATATAGTTGTATTTTTATACCCCTGTCTCTGTTGAGGTGGATATATGTAGTAATCCTTATGTCCATCCATCAGTCGGTCTGTGCGTGTGTCCATCTGTAAGTCTGTGTTTTTGTCCATCTATCAGTCTATGTGTTTTTGTAAATCTGTCAATCTATATGTTTGTGTCCACCTGTCAGTCTCTGTGTTTGTGTCCATCTGTCAGTCTGTGTGTTTGTATCCATCTGTCAGTCTTTGTGTTTGTGTCCATCTGTCAGTCTGTGTTTCTGTCCATCTGGCAGTATTTGTTTTTGTGTCCATCTGTCAGTCCACATGTTTGTGTCCTGTCAATCTATATGTTTGTGTCAATCTGTCAGTCTATGTGTTTTGTGTCCATCTGTCAGTCTATGTGTTTATGTCCATCTGTCAGTCCATGTGTTTGTGTACTTCTGTCAGTCTTGTGTTTGTCTGTCAGTCTATGTGTCTATGTCCATCTGTTAGCTGATGTGTGTTTTATTCTGTCATTTTTTGTGTTTGTGTCCATATGTCAGTCTGTGTGTTTGTATCCATCTTTCAGTCTATGTGTTTGAGTCCATCTGTCAGTTTATGTGTTTGTGTCCATCATCTCTTAGTCTAATTGTTGTGTCCCTGTCAGTCTAATTGTTTCTTTCTATCTGTCAGTCTTTGTATTTATGTCCATCTGTCAGTCTATGCATTTGTATCAATCTCTTAGTCTATGTATTTGTGCCCATCTATACATCAGTGCATTTGTGTCCATCTGTCAGGCTATGTGTCTTTCTGTCAGTTTTTGTGTTTGTATCCATCTGACAGTCTTTGTGTTTGTGTCCTTCTGTCAGTCTATGTGTTTGTGTCCATCTGTAAGTTTATGTGTTTGTGTCCTTCTGTAATTCTATGTGTTTGTGTCCATCTGTCAGTCTGTGTGTTGTGTTCTTCTGTCTTTCTATGTGTTTGTGTCCATCTGTAAGTCTATATGTTTGTGTCAGTCTGTGTTTGTGTCTCTCTGTTAGTCATTGTGTTTGTATCTCTTGTTAAGTCTGTATGTTTGTGCCCATCTGTCAGTCTATGTGTTTTTGTCCTTCTGTCAGTTCTTGTATTTGTATCCATCTGTCAGTTTAATTTTGTGTCCATCTGCCAGTCTATGTGTTTGTGTTCTTCAGTGCAACACACATTAGTACAACTAGCTCATACCATTTTGATAGATTAGCATGAAACTTGGTAAATATTATGTTTATCACCAGAAGATGCAAATGTCAGCAAATTACTTTGCTCCCAAAATTCTGTTAAGAGTTATTGCTCATTTTTGTCTTGAAGCTTAATGCATTTGTATGACATAATCTCATTACACAACTAGTGCAACAGTTTGTATGGATTGTCATGAAACCTTGGTAAATATTATGATCATCACATGTTGACAAATTACTCTGTTCCTGCAATATTATTAGAGTTATTGTGTTTTTTTCTTCTAACTTGTAGCAATGTTTCACATAATTTCATTAGCACAGTAAATCCCACAGTTTTAGATGTGAAACTTGGTAAATATTATTTAACAATTAGACTAAGAGATGATGGTTTCATAAGATGATGTTGTGTGTTTTCAACCCAGTGTATGTTGTACTGCTTCCATTGGTATATATTATTTTTTATTGGCAATCCATACAAACTGTTGCACTAGTTGTGTCAATGAGATTATGTCATACAAATGCATTAAGCTTCAAGACAAAAAAGAGCAATAACTCTAACAGAATTTTGGGAGCAAAGTAATTTGCTGACATTTGCATCTTCTGGTGATAAACATAATATTTACCAAGTTTCATGCTAATCTATCAAACTTTTGAAAGTTGGTAAATATTATTTTCTTGCACATATTAACAAACCACTTTGTTCCTGCAATTGTGTTAGAGTTATTGCCCTTCTTTCTTCTTGGTTAATGCGATGTATTTCTTGGTCTCATTAGGGCAGGATTGTTTGGCCTACCTACTTTTGTTTGTGCAATAACTCCTTTATATTTTTAGATTTCAACCAAATTTGGTATGCTTATTAATATTGATGAGACCTTGGCTGAGTTTGATCATCAGCATCATTGCATCATTGTTCAGTGGGATTACAGTCCTTGATTGTCTGAAACTCACCTACCTTTCAACACAATACATCCTTTTATTATTGAATTGAAGCAAATTTTTATATAATCTAATTATTGATATAAATGTTTTTGTTTTCATAAGATGATGTTGTGTGTTTTCAACCCAGTGTATGTTGTACTGCTTCCATTGGTTACATTTTATTATGTAGCTACATGCTGGGAAGAGTTATGGTTCTTGCTGTCATGGGTGACTTTAAGAAAAAGACATAAATTCAAGGGTTTTACACAAATATTCCCACACATTTTGCCACTATTCACATAAAATGAATGCCATATGATTTACAAATTAAATGTAGGTGAGTGTTCTTTACGCATTTATTTCCTCCAAATATGAAAATTGGCAAGCTATGTGGTGCCAAATGGATAGCTAACAAATATGAAAATATGCAGGTCTAATAATTTCAGTTTTCAGATATTAAAATGGAGAAAGTAGCAGGTTGCCAATTTAAGAAGATGTTAATCTTGATTGTCAGCTCATGTTACCATTTCTAGGAGGTCAGCTTGTTGCTGGCACAACTGTTCATGGCAGCGTTCTGGTTATTTCTCTGGTACATAAGCAGTCATGTTGTTTTCACATGATTCATGCTGTGCTCGAAACCAAAATGGAGCAAAACTTGCCCTGCTAATTGAGATGATTATTAAATACTTACATTTCTTGGCTCTGCAGCCCCCTTAACACAAGCTGCAATAATAAGCTCCTTCAAGGTTCTGAGCTCAGAAACTATGGGTGAAACTAGCCCTGCTAATTGAAAGGATTTTAAAATACTTACATTTCTTTGGCTCTGCAGCCCTGTGAACTGTAACGACATGCCTCTTTGGGGTCATGCGCTTGAAAAACATGCCCTTTAGGGATCATGAGCTCAAATAAAATGTCCAACTTTGGGGTCATTTTGAGCTGGAAAAAACATGCCAAACTTCAGGGTTATGAACCATATAGATGCTAGATATAATTCCAATGTTTATCACAAGAACAAAATCCTTTTGTTCATCTGTGATTATCGCTGACCCAAGAACTGAGACTTTGCTTTTGGAAGGAGTTGCTGCATATAGAGTGCCCAAAATAAAGGAGACAGTGCTAATTTGAATCCAGTTGTCTGGAGTCCTAAAACACAGGTGGATGCTCTGAACTAATGGAAAGACTAAAAAAAATTTTTTAAAAACATACTGACCATCACTTTGGATTTGCATACTGACCAGTCATGTGACCTGTGTGTCATCTTGTGGGGTACCTAAGAGTATGAAAAGTTCAATGAAATATTGGATTTGAAGCAAATTTATTATTCTGTTTGATATTGACAAAGCCTTGGCCCAGATTAAATATCAGTGTTCTGTATAATCATTTAGATGTACTACAACCTCCGATTGTCAGACTCACTCACGTTTGTTTCTCTACAGAATAACTCACTTTAATTCAAAAATTAAATGATACTTACCAAGTTGATGTTTGATGATTTCTAGGAGTTCAGCTTGTTGCTGCCACAGCTTTTCATTTGTAGCAATCTGGTTATTTATCTGGTCGATAGGCAACCATGTTTGTGTCAAACGACTCTCATGATGTGTCTTGAAACAAAAAGAGGGCGAAACTAGTCCGGCTATTTGAAATGATTGCTTTGCAGTCCCATGACATGAGCCCCAAAAACATGCCCAATTTCAGGTCATGAACCATATTGACACTAGATAAAGTTGCTATGAAGAGGGCCAAATCAGCCCTACTAATCAAAATGAATGCTGTGCAGCCCAATGACACAATCTCCTCGCTATCAGGGTCATGAACCATATCAATAAAAAATTAACTAATCATGAACCATATCAATAAAAAATTAACGTGGGGGGGGGATTTTTAACATAGCTTTAGCAATTTTTCAGTCATATTGCTACCATGTCTGCAGTGTGACAGTTTATAGTGATGTCTACCACTGAGGCATCATGCAACAAACATGTAGCATGATGTCCCACCCAGTCACATTATCCTGACACCAGGCTGACCAGTCCTAACACTAACCTCTTAATGCCGAGTGCCAAGCAAGGCAGCTGCTAGTACCATTTTTATAATTCTTTGGTATGACTTGACCAGGGTTCGAACCTGCAACCTCCCACATTCAAGGCAGATGCTCTAACCACTTAGGCTACTGGAATGGTCAAACATTAATTAATAGACTATGGAAGAGTCAAAGCTTGCAAAGAGACCATGAAAATTATCACTTTAAATTCATTGTACAATGATGACACTGCTAGCAGTGACATGGCATCAAGAATTGTGAGGCAGACTGGAGCAAAGTAAAAATCCAATGTTGTGGTGTAGGGCTCTTTGAATCAACCTCAGACGAATTTTGCCATTTGTTTGGTGGTGCAGACAACAATACAGAGGTGCAGCACATTAAGGACATACTTTCAGCTGATAACTTGGTAGTCAAGCAAGCAAAACACCCACAATGATAGGCTTCTATTCAAAAGCATGGCAGTTTGGAAATAGATACTTATAGATGCCCCCAGAAAGATAGTATATGTCAACATTTGGTAAAATTGAAGCTAACCAATGACATATGGAACCCAGACAATAAAATTATTGTTAGTGATAGGTAGCAATGCTGATAAAGAAAACAAATCGATGGCTAGCAGTGCCAGTTGGTATGATTTGAAAACAACAATTGCTTGCACCAGTTAGGATCTGTCCATATTTGTTTTTGTTCCCTCTGCCTGTTTAGGGATCTGGTGAGGCCATAACGCATACTAATTTTAATGTGTCATGTGAAACATAAAAAAATGTATTGCCACAATGTACTGCTGGTGCTATACCCAACACATGGAAAAGTTGACTGGCAGTCTAGGAAGGAGAATTGGATTTTCACCAAATGACTTCTTATCATGTCTGGTAGGTACTAAATGAAAATGGTGGCAATCAGACATCCAGTATGGCCACAATGGGAACCATCTTGAAAATCTTGTTGTTGCTACTTGCACCTATGTGAAAGCGATATCGACATGCAGTTTTCACCAGATACTTTATTATGATATGTAGCTGGTCCAAAATGAGAATGTAGCAGATCTAACTTTGAATATGGCTACTAAATGAAAATGGTGCCAATCAGACATGATCAGTCTTATTGAATCAGATTCTTTCATTAATATCTGAGCAGATTATGGAGTGCTGGATATTGTTTTGGCAAGCTCCATATGCCAAGGGTCAGTGTGTGAACTAAGTGGATGGACTGTCCTTGGCTAGAGAAGATGAGTGTGCAGGTGTGTATGCCAGTCAATTGAGCAAGCATTGATGGTCTATTCCTGACCCAGGATTAAACAACACTTGTACACAACACATTGAAAACGATCATCAAAAAGATATATAATCTTTATTGTTGATGGTTTTATTCAAACAATTATCAGCTTTTTTTTAAGAAACAGCATCTTTAAAATTTAGGCTAACAAACAAATGCATGGATAGTCTGTTGACATATCTCTAATGAATATTCAAGACTAGAAACTTTTGACATCTTTATTCATTTAAAGCAAGACACGTTTCTGTTTCTAGACTACAGTACATCTGACCAGATTAACAAATCAAGCCATAATTTACTTTGGCAGTAAACTTTGCATTTATTACAAATTAGTCTGAAGATGTCAGTGCAAATGTTGTAAAAATTAGGGAGCTATGGCATGCAGTGACTGTGTTATATCTGAAACAGTTTTATAACAAAGTGTGTTATAATGGATTTTCCTGTAATTACAGTCAAATTTGGATTGCAGATTGATAATGTTGACACCTTGGCTAAATTGAAATGTCAGCCTTCTACATCATTGTTTAGCAGAGTTATGGCCCCTGACTGTTAGTCTTGCCCACAATCATTTCAACACAAGAACCCTTTTGATATTAGACCAAATTTGGTATGCATCCAGATTTTCATGAAACGTTGGCTGAGTATTTTAGCATTCTCCAGTGTTATAGTCATTGGCTGAGTATTTTAGCATTCTCCAGTGTTATAGTCATTGGCTGAATATTTTAGCATTCTCCAGTGTTATAGTCTTTGTCTGACCCACCCACATTTGTTTCTGCACAGAAAGGACTGCCCTACAGGATTTTATACAGAATTGGTAGGCAGCTTGATACTAATAAAAACTTAGCCAAGTTTGATTGACAGGTTTGCTTAGATATATATTCAGCATATGACATCATCTTTTAGCAGAGTTATGCCCCTTTGATTATTCAGCTTGTCAAATTTCCTTCCTGCACAGTAATTTCTTTGGTATGCAACTTTATGTTGATGACACTTTGACTTAATTTGATTTTGTTTAGTTCCATTTATATCATCATTTAAAAGTGTTGTAGTCTCTGATTGTTGGACCTGCATACTTTGCTACTTTGCTTCCGCAACTTTCTAAATCATCACTGAATATGTATTCAGCTTTATGTTGATGAAATCTTACCAGAGTTTCATTGTCAGTGTTCAACATCATCAAAAATGTTTTCCTTTATAAATGTGTCTTAACTCATTTACTGTATCACCATTGTCAGTGTTCTACATCATCAGTAATGTTTTCCTTTATAAATGTGTCATATTTAATGCATCACCATTGTTGGTATTCTACATCATCAGTGATGTTTTCATTTATAAATGTATCTTATTTACTGCATCACCATTGTTGGTGTTCTACATCATCAATAATGTTTTCCTTTATAAATGTGTCTTATTTACTGCATCACCATTGTCAGTGTTCTACATCATCAATAATGTCTTCCTGTATAATGTGTCTTAACTCATTTACTGTATCACCATTATCACTTAGCCACTTCCTTTTATAAAACATAACCTCCCTACTTCCAATGAAAAGTTAAAGGAAGTTTTTTTTGTTATATACAGCTTGCCCCAGCACCCCAACCAGGATTCAGGCAGCCAGCAAGCACTAGTGTACCCAGAAGACCATTGTCCCGTCCAGTGACTGCACAGAGCCAGAGGGCGACAAGTCCAGTCCAGAGAGCGAATACACCCACGTATGTTTTAGAAGCAATTGCATACATCATTAGGTATATTCTTACATGAATTATAATTGTGTTCATGGAGGACACATGCCCCACCACAGTGCCTGAAAACTGACCTAAACACAAATCTTAACTGGATGGACAGATGGACAGACCAGGGTAATACTATATGCACAAGATAGCATAGAAATTTTAGAAGCATTTCAACCTTTGTTTAACAGCATACCTGGTGAAGTACAAAAGATATCTTATGCATGTCAGGATTGGAAAGAAATTCTTCAATGGTCGACTTGTTGTCAATGAAGATATTTAACTCCACTTGTCTTTGACTGGAAGAACTTATACATGGCCTCTTGTCTTTCATCTGTCATCCATCTGTCATTCAGTTAGCATAAACTACTTAGACATTTGCCCAGAAACTTTAGATACAGATTAATCCCAAGGTCTAGTTGATTCTAAAATAAATTGGTGCTGCTTGGACATGCAATATAGACACCATTGCGACCATCTTGAAAATCTTGTTAATGTTACTTTCTCCTGAATGGATAATTTAACATGGGGTTTTCACTCAAATACTTCTCACAACATGTAGTTGGTCTGAAATGAAAATGATGCCACTATGACCTAACAAAACGTTCCTTCTCCTAAATGGATGGACATACCCACATTGAAGAAAAGAAAACCCTTCTTTCATGCAGTATGTAAGTTATTTCAATATTAAAATTATGCTGATCTAACCTCAAAAATAGCTGTCATAATGGCCATCCTTAAAATCTTTATATGTTGACTGAATAGACGGCTTTATCAACATGGGTTTTCACTTAAACGTTACCACAGCAGTATTTAGGTGCTGAATGAAAATGCTGTTCATCAGACCCCCAACATAGCATTATTGTGGCCATCTTGAAAATTTGGTTATTTTCCTTTTGCATGAATGGTAGCACTGACATGGGGTTTTCACAAAAAAAACGTCTTGCAATATTTAATTGGTTCTGAATAAAAATGGTACAGATCTGACCAGCAATAAAGTGTTATCTGCACTTTTATGCAGTAAAACCAGACCTATTTGACATTGATGTAGAGACCCAGGTCATGGCATACATTTTTCTACCCTTTTTTCTGGGCTATTGGTAGACAATTTCACTTGTTGAGGAAGATTTTTATCCTGTCCCTGGCAGTCAGAAAAGGGAATTGTTCCATTCCTGCATACCCATTGAGGACTATATCAAGCGAACAAAAGGTAAATGGAGACTGTTGTTGTTGTTGTTGTTGTTGTGGGGCTTAACGCCATTTTTCAGCACACGATAGGCTATACATGGCAGCCAGTATTAATGGTGGATGAAGAAACCGGGAAATCCCTGGAAAGAACCACCGACCCACGAGAAGCTTAAATGAAGACAAGACCAGGTATAGTTGCATGTATTCATTAACATGTATAGCATCAAACATGGCATTTATAAGTCTCTTGACTTAACTGAAGCACCAGCATTGAAAGAAAATGACTTTTGGGTATTTTGTATTTTAGGATAATTGATAAAATAAAACACTCTTAATGGCATGTATGTTTGCTGAAAAATTATGGAAGTTGTTTTAATTCTCATGATTTGCCTTTGAGTTCTGATTCTTCCCCTACTCTTCTGACAAAAGTTTGAATTTCATAGAGTTCATCCCTTATGGTTACTACTGCCACCACATCCACCACCACTGCTACCAGAAATAATACTGTGTGAAGGACAGTTAAAAAATAAGAGTAAATTTAAATGATTGAAAGCTAGGCAGCTTAATGTTTTACATTTAGTTGTATGACTTTTTCAGAAATGACCATCCAGCATCAGTGCCAAAGGAGATCCTTATAGGAACTTCTGCTGAAGCTGAGGATGCCCACACAAAGAAAGCTGCCATGCCAGTTCGACCCCATTCTGCTACTGTCAGCCAGGCCATTGATTGGCGTGGAAAAATCACACCAGATTCTGTTAGATACAAGTAGGAATTACAGTTTCTCAATGTGTTGGTTGAATAGTGAAAAAATACTGATCTTTAATGTTCAGTCTTACAGGATTAATATGAACTTGGCAAAATATGCACTAAATTTCATCTGATGCAGTCTAACAGGGTAATAATAAGAACTTAGCAAACTATAGATAACATTTCACATGAAAAAATACACAAGTGGAAAAATAAATCTGAAACAGCTACTATACATTGCACAAATTCCATTTAAGATTAGAAACTCAGCAATTTGATTCTACCCTTGTATCGTTACACATCTAAGTTTGATCTCATCCTTGTATCATCTCATATCCAGGTTTGATCTCATCAGTATATATCTGAGTTTGATTTCATCCCTATCTTGCTACTTAGCTTAGTTTGATCTCATCCTTATATCATGACATATTTAAGTCTGATTTCATCCTTATATCATTACATATTTAAGTCCGATTTCATCGTTATCATTACATAATTAGCTGTGATTTCATTCTTTTATCATTACATATCTAAGTCTGATTTCATCCTTATGTGATTACATATCTAAGTCTGATTTCATCATTATTACATATCTAAGTCTGATTTCATCCTTATGTGATTACATATCTAAGTCTGATTTCATCATTATTACATATCTAAGTCTATTTTCATCTTTACTACATATCTAAGTCTGATTTCATCCTTATGTGATTACATATCTAAGTCTGATTTCATCATTATTACATATCTAAGTCTGATTTCTTCCTTATTACATATCTAAGTCTATTTTCATCTTTATTACATATCTAAGTCTGATTTCATCCCTATATCATTACATATCTAAGGTTGTAGAAAACTTACAATTATTTACATTCAGTTCTGTTGTGCATTCTTCATGAGTTTTACACAAACATTAATTAGACTGCTTAGGAATGCAAAATGAAACTTGGAAAAACCTAAAAATATTTCATCATATGCATAAAGTCAGCTGTTGTAAATAATTGCAAGATCTTAAAAATGTTAAATTTATTGACATAAAACACAATAAATATATTGTGAAATGTACAGGAACTCTTCAAATTTCAACAAGTGAAATTCTGAACATTTTGAAAACTGCTACAAATCTGCAAACTTTATGAAAAATCTGCAATTTGTGGTAACCCTAGTGTAGCACAATTAACTGAGCAAAATGTGTGTCATTGAATATCAACAGATCAACCTGACCGATTCATACATTTAGAAAAGTTCATACTAAATGTGTTTTGTTTTAAGTCAGAGGAAAGAATGAGTTTGATTCAGCAGAATAGATTCAGGCCTTCAGGTTGAGACATATTCCTATCATTAAACCATGCTTTTTCCAGGACTTGAAGCAAAGCACATGTTTGACTTTGTTTTTATTAATACTATTTTGTTTCATTTTTTCCACAGACTTTGAAATAAACTGTATAGAAAGGCTTATATCAGTTTGGAGTTTATAGACATTTAATTCAATGCATTTAAAAGTATCCATGTATATATAGAAATGAAAACACTACCGCTTTATTCTGTCATTACATTGATACATGATATGCATTCTGTTGAAATATTTTCTCCATTCAGAACAAAATATCAATTTTAACAAAACACAAAGTAGCCAGGAAACACCTATTAAAGCATTATTCTTGTTAATGTGATCACTCTTATATCAAATTTATCTACTGGGGTAAATAGTTCCAACCCAGGTGTGGGATATGGAGACATTTAGTGTTTAATGGAAATAAGTATACTGAAATATCAACACTGAATGTCAAACCAAAGATGTCAGATTAAATCAGACTGCAGTAATAGGATAAGACTTTTTATTATCTGGTGTAATATCTTCCAGATGGGTGCATTACATAAACACACCTGTCAGGTAAGTATTATATTCTTTTGTAAAGTACTATCATATATATTTGCTTGTAAGTTGAGTCCAACTGCAAACTGTATGGACCCAAATCTGCCATCATCTAATGCACTGTCAGATCTGTGTCTATGCAGTTGTTTGGCGTAGTGAGGAGAACATAAAACATTTTAGGTCAGGGGCAGTGTTGTTTGCAGTTGGACTTGACTTATAAGTGGGTATATATGGTAGATTACCTGTCTTTGTTGAAAGCCCTTTCACAACAGTTTTCAGATTCCTATGATAGCATTTTAATTGAAAATTTGTTTTGTAAATATGTTATACACCTTTATCTTTACATGTGTAAGTTAGAATCTGCAGATATTAAGAAAACATGAACATACTATGTTAAACAATGTTGGACCATGTTCTGTGTAAATTACCATATTACTGGCTTTTAGCCATTGTTGCTGGTCATGGGTGATAATTTGCTTTCGCCATTATTGCTGATGTTTTGCATCATCAACAATACAATGTACCAATCTCCTACACGTCAATGAAAGTGATCATTTTATCAATCAATAAGTGACAGTGCTTAGAAGAGAAACTTTGATTGGCCTATACAGACAGCAAGAAAGGTCATATTGGGTCACAGTGGTGAGAAAAATCTACTCCTGCTCTTTGTGATTGGTGAAGCAGGTTTATGCATGTTTATGAGAAATAAGGAAATCTCTGCACAGGTTGCCATGGTGATAAAGGAGTGTAGCAGATTATTGCCTATGACTTGCAATGATGGCCTTTTGCAAAAAGTTAAGTTGGCCTTTTTTGCAGAGCCCTTTTATATCATATTGATTAGAAATATAATACTTGTAAATTGAAAACAAAATCATATATAAAGGTCAAAAAGTTCAAATAGTTTTTTTTTTCAGTTTACTTCATTATTATTATTTAAATAAAAACAATTATTCCATTTAACTTTTATACACAGGTGGACAAAGACTCGATTTGGTGGACATACATATGTAAAGAACCTGAAGCCATCTCTCCGTACAGCTGGTGCTACTACAGTGGGTAGACGGCCTAAGACAGCACCGGTGGACTACAAGCAAAAATGGAAAACAGAAAAGGTGAATAATGATAATAATAATAATAATAATAATAATAATAATAATAATACTTTATTGATAGAGTGTCATTCATTTAGTCAGGGATTATTCTCCCTTGAGGCCCTCTTGAGAAAAAGTACGATATGCTGCATCATACAAAAGATAGTAGTAATTACTATTTATTTTGACATGTTTTTAGTGTTATAGATACTAAATTACTATTATAATCTATTAGTAACACATACATACTCATGATATCTCTTCCTAAATGCTTTAATATTCTGCAGAAGCTTGTACCACAGAACTGTACCAAAGGTTTGGAAGCTTTTCTTGAATTGTTTTATTATTGGTTTTGATGGATGAAGGTTTCCATGTGATGTTTATCTCAACTGGTACTGTGTTAAATAAGGCCTGAATAAATCTTTACGATACTCTGGTACAGTGTTCCATGTTGACATTTATATCTAAACTGCCTTGTGAAAATCAGTCCATTCATATATGGTGAACCATTTTAGTTCTATAAACAATGCTTTGGATGAATAATCAATAAATGCATCTAAAATAAAGTATGCTGTCCTTTTCTGAAGTTTATAAATCCTGTCAATCTGAGATTTTTCAGTTTCCCCCATACAGTTGAACAATAATCCATTGTTGGGAGAATACATGAATTGTAGTATAGAATGTGTTTTTTTTTAAATAAATATTTCTTGCTTCTCCTGAGTAAGACAAAAGTTTGGATGACAGTATTTTACAAGGCTTATCAATCTGTTCATCCCCTTGTAAATTATTATATACAAGTACACCAACAAGCTTTTCATGTTTGACAGTTTCTAAGTCATGATTATTTATTGTAAGAGATAATTCTGGATTCCATAACTTATGTAATCTTTGTGATGTCCCCAAAATTGTACATTTTGTTTTATCTTTCTTAATTACCATCTTAATTTAGTTGTGCCCAGCTTTGAACTCTATTAAGGTCTGAGTCTAATCTTGCTTGGATTAACAAGTGTCAGAACAAGATGTATTCAAGGTCACATCATCTGCAAACAAATCTATATTTTTAAATATTCTCAGTTTGTAAATTTGACCAATGTCCATCCCTTCATTCATAAAAAAATCTCAATTTCAGTTCATACTAAAATCAAATTTTTATGAACTCAGATATTCAGAATTTGTCATTTGTAACATACAACAGAAAATTGCAAATAACTTAAATTTTCATCACAAGCTATTCATTCAGACTCACTTGATGGAAGAAGTCTCAGTAAAGTATGATCACAGAAATTGATTGAAAGGCAGACTTTAGTTAAAGGAGTGTTTATCAGATTACTAAAGCTACATTAAAAAATAAACACACACACACACACACACACACACACACACACACACACACACACACACACACACACACACACACACACACACACACACACACACACACACACACACACACACACTTGTGTCTGAGAAGTTTTCCACATTTACTTATTGACATTTGTTTCCAACAGATTTATCTCTCATCTGATGAAATTCTTAACTACCAGTGACACATCTTAATTTTTTCACACACAACTGCATTTATTAACTGCTGCTTAATTGTCTTAAAGTTACATGGCTTCATTTCATATCTATGGATAGGGCATATAAGTATTACTTACATCCATTCATCCTGTCAGGTCCCATCCTGTCCCATTCATCATGAATTTCAGAATATCTGCTCAAGAGTGTTTTTAATAATTTCTAGGATTGAAGCCAAATTTGGTATTAGGCTTTACATTCAGAAGAATTTGGTCAAGTTGAATTTTCACCATTTTCAACACATGCAAAAAATGGAGCTATGGCCCTGTTTGACTTGCAACTTTGCCCTTTTATTATTTTATCTTGGCAGGGACATCTGTGCCATATGGACATATTTCTAGTTTTTCATGACTCAAGAAAGTCATGAAAAATTACTCTGCATACTTGTTAATAAGTCGAGTCCAATTGCAAACTGCATAGACCCAGATTTGCCAACAGATCTGGGTATATTGAGTTTGTTAGGAGTAACCAGTAGAACAGATAATATAGACCCTCATTTGCCAGCACATTATGTGAATTCAGATTTGGGTTTATGTTGTGTGCAGTTGGAGTGGACTTATATTCAAGTGTGTGTATATATATATATATATATATATATATATATATATATATACACACACAATCCATACATGTTTCATTATTAAATAATATATATTAAATATAAAACTAGAAAAAAAACCAAGGAAAAAAATTAGTTATATGTAGATATAAGAGATTTTTGCTTATTTTGCATTATCCCAGTTACAGAATACTAAGTAAAGGTGCTAATTTACACCTGAATAAGGCTATTGAGGCATGACTATCAGATTTTGTGTTTTTGACAGTAGCAGAATAATGCATTCTTTAATTGTAGTTGATAGTTTTTCACATATCTGTATAATCCTGCATAGTTATCTCCCTTGAGATTTTTTTTTCAGCCATCATATGTGCTCTCTTTTGAAATGTAGAAAATAAATTCCATTACAGAGTATGTAGCAGTTTATCTGTGTATAAATACCATTACAGAGTATGTAGCAAGTTTATCAGTGTATAAATTCCATTACAGAGTATGTAGCAAGTTTATCAGGGTATAAATTCCATTACAGAGTATGTAACATGTTTATCAGCATATAAATTCCATTACAGAGTATGTAGCATGTTTATCATTGTATAAATACCATTACAGAGTTTGTAGCAAGTTTATCAGTGTATAACTTCCATTACAGAGTCTGTAGCAAGTTTATCAGTGTATAAATACCGTTACAGAGTTTGTAGCAAGTTTATCAGTGTATAAATACTGTTACAGAATATGTAGCAAGTTTATCAGTGTATAAATACCATTACAGAGCATGTACCAAGTTTATCAGTATATAAATTCCATTACAGAGTATGTAGCAAGTTTATCAGTGTATAAATACTATTACAGAGTTTGTAGTACATTTATCAGTGTATAAATTCCATTACAGAGTATGTAGCAAGTTTATCAGCGTATAAATACTGTTTTGAGTCAATTCTTGTTACAGTAACCAAGTTCATTTCCAGTTATTTTTCCCAACTTTAATTACAACATCTAAGTTCATTTCCAGTCATTTTCTTGTAGTAAAGAATATATCACTGTAAAGATCATGCCCTTAATTTGGGACAGTTCTTAGTTTTTTCATAAAGTTGTTAAACAGTAACATGGAAGGTTGACCCAAAAGATGTTGGTAACCTATTTCAGGAGAAGCAGATACAAGTGATAATGAGAACTGTCTAGAAATTTGTTTGAATTGATACAGTACTAATGACATTACCAGGTGATTTCTTTCAGTTGTAGATTTAGATTAAGACTGACAGAAGCTTTATGATATGTGTATATATTTTAGAGCCCTGATAGTAAACAGGTGCAATTTCCTGAGTTAATTCTAAAGGAACCAGTGGTCAAAGTGCCAGTAAGTATGTTGTCATTGGTGACAGCTTGACAGTGCATGGGAAAGTTGGTTATGTTTTCTCTGTTGTATCAGTGAAGGACCTTGGATCTTTAAATGAAGAAACTTATAACATATATAGAGTTTAATTTTAATAATCCTGTTTCTATCTTTCCAAAATGTTACTTTTATGTGACAGTATTAGTGAGAAGTATATTCAGGTCAATCTGATGTTCTAACTCATATGAGGATGTAGTGAAATATTTGATTGGTTAAAAGCATTAAAATCTATTGCCGTTATGTCAAAGATATTTGTTACATTGACACCATTATGATGCTATGATACAGAGCTATGCAGAATGACTACTGTATATATACTTGCTTATAAGTTGAGTGCAACTGCAAACTGCACAGATGCAGATCTGCCATTGCATAATGCACTGGCAGATCTTGGTCTGTACAGTTTGTTAGGAGTAATCAATAGAACAAACAACATAGACCCTGATCTGCAGGTGCATAATGCTATGGCAGATCAGGATCTTTATTGTTTGCAGTTTGACTCGACTTATAAGTGGGTATATACAATATTTGTAACAATTTCTGGAAAACAGTTTTCTAAATACATTAAAATTTGGATAACAGTCTTCTATTGGATGATTTGAGAACATGTGGTTTAGCAATTTCAAATATCCAGCTTATCATCTTTGCTAAAGTTTGACTGCTGAAACCTCTTTTAACATCTTCAAATCCCCATACATAACGTTAACCACTCAATTTAACAGAGATCGCTTTAATTCGAAAATTGGGACTAAATTTATTTCGAGTTCAGCAATTGGGTCTTTTATTTCCAGGCTCTTGTTTTTTTATAAAAATGTTTTTTACAAACTAATAAAAAGCACCAAGGTCGTATTCAACAGAGACACAGCCAATAGTAGACAGAATTTGAACTGTTAGGTTGTAAATTATGGCAGGTAATTTTGTTTTGCATGTAATGTTTACAATTTTGTTAATAAATTTCAGTAATCATAAAAAGACTGTCAAAATCTAACAAATTCAAAAATCCATGCATGCTAAAGTCTGTCCACTTGTTTTTGCATATGGCTTTAACTGTAACATTTTTATTTGTAACTTTATATGGAATAGCACCTGTGACAATGTTTGTTCAGAACAGCTAACACCAACTTGTCAAAAGATGGTCAGATCTTGATATAGTGTAAACTCATATTGCTGATCAGAAAACAGTTTTATTATATTCACAGAAAAACTCTGTCCATAACTGTGCCTAATACCTACAAAGTTTGAATAAATTAAAGTATTTTACTCATAATTCAATATCATACAATTGTCCTATTTTATTTAAGTGTTATTTATCCAACTATGCTATATAGGTAATTCATACATTTTTAACTGCATTTTGAACACTAACTTGCTTTAGTATGCGACAGATGACAATTCTTTTCCATAATTGTAATTAAAAATTTAATTCAATATTGGTATATATCACAATTTGAAAAACTTATACATCTATTGTAAATTTCCACTGATATGAAATTGTCTGTGAATACAAAACAGTAGGTGATTTTCAAGTGGGTAAAGTCCACTTCATGATTTCTTTGTTGTTATGTACTGATTTTTGTGGCTTGTGAAAAATTATGCTTTGCCAGTATTTGGATTTGTGCATTTGGAAAGGGGTCCTATTATTTTTTATACAAGGAACATGGATCATGAGGCCTAAGTTTGGGGTTTGAGTAACCACAAAATGTATGAACATTTACTCTGAGAAAAATAGAATTCACTGTAATGTTTGCACCTGCACCCTTATTGCAAGAAATGTAATTTAGTAAAAAATGACATATCTGCAGTCTTGTACAAGTAATGTAAGTCAGTAGAATAGGACACTTTTATATTTATTTATTACACATGACAAAAGTGATGAATGTTATTTATAAACTTTCTTTTTCTTGGAAAATGTCAAATTTACTAAATCATTATTTGACTAGTGACACACATTTTTACCTTCTAGTAAAGATAAGATTTTTTGGGAGAAGCTGGCAGTAGTTGTCAAGCTTTGTCATTGGCACTTTTCTAGCAAATTAAAGATAAAAAGTTATCACTGACAAACATATGCAAAGTCATATTTGGACAGTGTAATTTCACTAACCATACCTTTTGGATAAGATATATATGTAATTTTCTGCCTAATATATTTTAAAACTCCAAGAACTGTATATAGCCTAGAGATAGAAGTAGAAATATGTATTATGAAACAATATTTTCTGAAGATTTAATTAATATTTTCAATAATTTCCTCTTAAATGCACATGAAATTTTGAAAGATCAACTGTTACTATCATTAGGGTTTCATTTAAAAATATAGATTTTGGATGCAAGGAACATTGTCTATTAATCTTCAGTCAGTATAAATTATGTTCCAAGATTTAATTATATTAGCATCGAAATTGACAAATGTATAGAAGTTCTGTGGGTATAGTCAGATTTTCCATTCAATTTAAATTTCAAACTCAATAAATTTATGTCAGATCCTGAAATATAAGAATCCGTGATACTGTTCTTTAATGAAATTATAAAATTATCTTGTTATCAGAGTCACATCAAATGAATCTTACTGAAGTTTATTGATAAAAATAGAATTTTATTCTGTTTCTTAGATCTATGTTCTTTTTTTCTTCATTTTTTCCATTGCAGTTGTCACTTGCATGCTAGTAATCCTTAATTATTACCCAATGTACAATAAATTACTTTGAAAGCTATGTATTTGCATATTTTGCTAATTGCAATATATTAGGAGAGATGTAATGCTTTTATTACTGATTTCATTAGGATTACATGACTTTTGAAAACTTTGCCTGGAATGCTGGATTATGAATGATTGTCTAAAAGTGTATGTGCATTATATACCCAAAATTGAAATAACTGCATTAATATTGTGGCTGGTCATGTGCTAGAAAATGTAGAGAATTGGGCTAGTTAAATTAAATTGTTCAATTATTAAATTATTGATAATCAGGCTCTTTACCTTTAATTGTAACCCCAGTTTGTTTATAGATAAAATAAATTCCTGATTGAGTTAACATCATTTAAGTGTTTTTATTTCTTTGTTTCATTTAACTTGGTAAATCTCAAGCATTAAACTTAAGGTAATTTCACTTTTTATTTCTCAAAGGCTTTGAACATTTTCTTTAATACAGAATATTTCATAGAGTTGAATATCACACTGAATGATACAGCTGATATAATATTTCACACAGAGTTGAATGCCATACTGATTGATACAGCTGATATCATATTACCATACTGATTGATACAGCTGATATCATATTACCATACTGAATGATACAGCTGATATCATATTACCATACTGATTGATACAGCTGATGTCATACTTAATAGAGTTGAATACCATACTAAATGATACAGCTGATATATTTCATACATAGTTGAATACCATACTGAATGATACAGCTGAGTACACATTTCATACATAGTTGAATACCATTTATAAATGATACATCTGATATAATATTTCATACAGAGTTGAATACCATACTGAATGATACATCTGATATCAGCATTATTTTATGTCTTAGTAAATGTGACCCATCCATCTTTTATGCTTGTAGTACGATGATGGACTATGCATACTTATATATGTAACACAATGGTGGAATGTGCATAATTATGTATGTAGCACATTGGTGGACTGTGCATACATATGTATGTAGCACAATGGTGGAATGTGCATACTTATATATGTAGCACAATGGTGGTCTGTGCATACATATATATGTAGCACAATGGTGGACTGTGCATACTTATATATGTAACACAATGGTGGACTGTGCATATTTATGTACATTGGTGGACTGTGCATACTTATGCATGTAGCACAATGGTGGACTGTGCATTCTTATGTATGTAGCATATTGGTGGACTTTACATTCTTATATACAAAGCACAATGGTAGACTAATTCAAATTAAATTGTGTCAACTCAAATATTGCTTCTGAAAAAAGTGAGTACTTTTTATTTCATATTTCATAATTCCATTGAAGATTTTCATTTTTCCAAGTTCCATGTTTTGCAAACAAAAATGTTTGGGTAGAAACCACAATCTCTAAAAAAAATTGATGCCCAACAAATAATAGTGAATTAATGTTATATAAACATAACAATATCATAATGAATGACATGATTCAGCATTGGTAGAGTGAAATAGATCTAGATATTATTGGTATGTATTTGCCATTATGTAGTTGTTGTGGGACATTTGTATACACCTTTGTTTTAGTTGAGCCCCTGTTGTGGAAGCATGACACAGCATAATTTCTGCATGTCTATCTATGTCTGCTTATGCATCTATCCATCTGTGCATTAGTCCACACTCAAGATTTAGGTCACTGTTAAGTTCAGTTTCTTACTAAATAGAAGGTGGACTTGACAAGAAGTTGATCTCTTGTTATTTTATTTTTAGCTGTAGTTTTGGGCCACATTAAAAATCATTTATACTCTGTCAGTTTATATCTGTTACTTCTGGAATTTCCATTCCTCTCTCATTCCATGTCATTGATTCCATATTTACCTGTGTATAGTTACCATATATACTCATGTATAAGTTATATCCAACTGTAAACAACATAGACCCTGATCTGCAATTGCATAATGTGCAGTCTCTGTTGTTTTGCTTTGCTGATTACTCCTAATAAACTGTACAGACCCAGATCTGCCAGCATAGTAGATCTGGGTTTATGCAGTTTGCAGGGGATCCAACTCATGTGTGAGTGTAGACGGTACACACTGTCAACAAACAGCATAGACCCAGACCAGCTATCACAGCCAAGACCAGTATTTCCATCACACAAGATTTTGCTGTTTGTCCAAATTCATAATTACTATGAACATGGTAAAACCGGGTCCCAATTTCACTAAATTCATAATTAGAATGAACACAGTAAAACTTGGTCCCAATTTCACTAAATTCATAATTAGAAAGAACAAAGTAAAACATGATCCCAATTCAATAAATTCATAATTAGAATGAACACAGTAAAACCTGGTCCCAATTTCACTAAATTCATAATTAGAATGAACACAGTAGAACCTTGTCCCAATTCCACTAAAAACATTTCTTCCACTAATCGAGAGTTTCAAAGATTTTTCTTTTTGCATAGTTTGTAACAAAGAATTTTTCACAGAGCATTCATAAGGCATCAGGGATTAAAACATAATCTTCATATCTTGAATTCTTCTGACAAGATTCTTGCTTTGTTTATGAGGAAAGTTGTTTGAGTTCCTCAGATTAAAGGAATATCTGAATTCTTTTTTTCAAGAATAAAAAGCTTTTAATGCATTAAATTTTGAAACTAAAATGTCATTTTACATAATATCCACTATTTTTGCATATGACAAAAATATTGATATTATTTGTTTTGGGGCCATGATGGTCCCACTTTGGAGCCATAATAGTCTCACTTTGGGGTCATAATAGTCACACTTTGGGGCCATGATAGTCTCATTCCCTGTGAAAACGATAGAGATTTTGTCTATGAAGCACTACTTCCAAGTACCATCACCTAATCAGAATTTAAGGTGTGTTTTAATATGCAAACTATTCCTTGTGTGTGATATTGACAGTATATAAGAAGATTGTTGAATCAATTTTCATTGTCTCTTTGTTACATAGACGTGGTATTACCATTAATGATCAAATGTCCTCTTTTTAAACCATTTGGTATGCATCAATCAGTTTCTGTGTCTGGAGTGGATATCTTGTATGCTTATTATGCCAAAGATGCATGCAGCAGATGTTAAGTTGTTTTTACTCTCTGAAGTGACATATTTTTATTTTAATCCCATGATAATCTTACAGTCTGCTCCAGTAACATTTTTGTATATCAACTGCAGATATCGTGCCAGATCCATTCTTTCTCTGTAGCCAAACCCATAGAAAGATACATTATAATCAATGCTTTACCACATTTGATATGATTATTATATAACCATTACAAGTATATATTGTAATCAATGCTTTACTGCATTTGATATGATTATTAATGTTGCGAATATGTTGTAGGAGAGTGACAAAAACCAGCGGATTCCGCAGGCTGCCACCAACACCGTAACAGAGGTCGATCAGAAGGCAGTGGATGACATGCTGGTCATTAATCAACTGGCAGAAACCAGTGACAGGTATAACCTGCAACTGAAAGTTCAATCACATGAGTTGAATAACTGTTAGCCTTGATTTTTCTTAATTAAAGCTTTTCATTTGAAAATAGTGTAACGACTCTTTGGTCTTACTCTAAGTAATAGAAAAGAGTGAAACTCAACAAGTTTTGTAAAATTCAACAAACAATTTATTTTCCTTGAATATAAAGTGAAATTTTTTTTTTCATTATCCCCGTAATAGGTTGACCGCTGTTAAATATCACTGTTTGTGATTCTGATTGGTCCAAAATAAGCCAATGAAATTCTTGCACATTATTCTATTTACTGCTATTGATTGGCTTTGATCATGGGAAAAAAATTTTACCCTGCGTACTGGAACATTTTGTTTTTGCTATTACTACTAACATTTTGGCAGCCATTTTTTTGAATTGACTGCCCAAAGGGAATTGTGGGGAAAAAGGTCACGTCTTTCTGAATATGGCCTATTTACCCCACATGAGCTCATTTTGTCATGTATAGCATATCATGCCATGAAAAATGGCATAAAACCCCAAGGTAAGAAGGAGAACAACAAGTAAAACTAAGGGTATTGTTCAATTGATAGCAGGTGTGGGGGTAGGCTGAATTGTATACCTGTATCATGGAGTCCACTCTAGATACAAGTGTGGTTTAAATATAAACTTATAGAAGTAAATAAACTCACTTCTGTTCACAGAAGAATGTGAACATAAACCTTACTCCTGACTAACAGAACTTCATCCAACCACAACATATTTATGTGGTAAATATGTGATGCAATTCTGATTCAAAATGAAATTTTTTTATGTCTTCTTTAGGCTACTGTTCCAAATGAAATAATGCAAATATCTGGTCACAAATACATTACAGCAAATATGGGAATTTCTGCATCCAGTAATCCTCCTTTTACATGAATATCACAACAATGTAATGTTTAGTTTGTGAAAGTGACACTTTAGGTTAAACATGGATCATCTGCTGTACTCTGACTAGTACTGTATCAAACAATGTGACATCACACAAATTGGACATTCTGTTTTAAAAAATCATTTTGTCTTTGTAAAATGTTCTGTTTATTTAGAAGGACACTTGTTCTTCGTTTTATAATTTCTAAAGAATTATAACCTAGTTTTATACATTAATACTTGTTCAACTTTGTTTGGGGCTATTTTTACACATGACAAATGAAAGGTGCACTATCTCAGTCAGAATGAACAAAATTATTCATTCTTCTTTCTCTCTAAATAATTTCTACTGAAATAAAAAATATGTGAGAAAAAGAATCACAAATGGGTAATGATTTATTATTAAATTTATGAAACTCATTGAATACTATCCAGCTTTTGTGAGCCTTGGCAACTCATTTCATAAATTCAGTATTAAATCATTGCCCATTTGAAATCCTATATTTATTGTGCTTTAGTCAGTTATTTTTACAAATGCTAGGCTATGTAGTATATTTAAAACGGGAATCCAGAATTCTTCCAATTTTTGTTGCCTATGTGTGCTTCGAAATATTTGTCACTTTATAGTAAATAAATTTAGGTTAGGAGCAAGAGTACTTATAACAGTTCTTAATATTTGCAGGTATGGTTCCCAGGGATCGTTAGTACTTGATGAGGTAAGCTTTTATTTTTACCTAGGCTAGTGTGACAAACAGTGGGAAATTTATCACAAATATGAAATTAATTTTGGTTGTAGAGAGGCAAGGAGCTTGACTTTGTTGCAGCAGGCAGTCTTTTTTGTCCATTTTTTGTCTTTCCTGTTCTTTATCAGTTTTAAAGGAAATTCTTACCTATTGGAATTGACCCATGCACAGTCTATATGTGTTTGCATGTTTTTCATTCATGTTTTATTTAAATGTAGCCAATCCTTGAGGGCTTTTTGTTCATTTTGTTTCTAAATATAGCCACTCACTGAGGGTTTTTAATTCAAATTTTATCAGAATGTAGTCACTCCCTAAGGGTTTTCATTCATGTTTTATCTAAATGTTTCCACTCCCTGAGGGTTTCCATTCATGTTTTCTCTAAATATTGCCACTTCCTGAGGGTTTCCATTCATGTTTTCTCTAAATATTGCCACTTCCTGAGGGTTTCCATTCATGTTTTCTCTAAATATTGCCACTTCCTGAGGGTTTCCATTCATGTTTTCTCTAAATATTGCCACTTCCTGAGGGTTTCCATTCATGTTTTCTCTAAATATTGCCACTTCCTGAGGGATTCCATTCATGTTTTCTCTAAATATTGCCACTTCCTGAGGGATTTTCATCCATGTTTTCTCTAAATATTGCCACTTCCTGAGGGATTTTCATCCATATTTTAATTAAATGTAGCCACTTCCAGAAGGTTTTTAATTCATATTTTATCGGAATGTTGCCACTCCGTAAGGGTTCTTCATTCATGCTTTGACTAAATATACCTACTCCCTGAGTGTTTTGTATTCATGTTTTATCTAAATGTTTCCACTCCTGGAGGATTTTTAATTCTTATTTTATCAGAATATTTCCACTCCCTGAGGTTTTTTTTATTCATGTGTTATCTAAATGTTTCCACTCCTGGAGGATTTTTAATTTTTATTTTATCAGAATGTTTCCACTCCCTGAGGTTTTTTTTATTCATGTTTTATCTAAATGTTTCCACTCCTGGAGGATTTTTAATTCATGTTTTATCAGAATGTTTCCACTCCCTGAGGTTTTTTTATTCATGTTTTATCTAAATGTTTCCACTCCCTGAGGTTTTTTATTCATGTTTTATCTAAATGTTTCCACTCCCTGAGGTTTTTTTATTCATGTTTTATCTAAATGTTTCCACTCCCTGAGGTTTTTTTGTTCATGTTTTATCTAAATGTTTCCACTCCCTGAGGTTTTTTTATTCATGTTTTATCTAAAGGTAATCCTGATACACCCTCTGCATATAGTAAGCGGTGACTAAATGAAGAATAATTATTTTATTGGTGGCTTAATGGTTAGCATGGCAGACTCATGACCAAAAGGGTGTAGGTTTGAACCTGACCATCAGATCAACCTGGGTTGGCTACCATGGCATGTTCTTGGGCATTGCACTTTGCCCCAGTTGCCATGGCACTAAATGACCTACTTATGTTGCTGTGCCATAAAGCACTAAAGTCAAACCAAATATATCCCTTGTTTCAAAATATGTTAATAATGAGGACTGGTACATGTGTATTGTAATACTTACTTATTTTTATATATATATATATATATATATATATATATATATATATATATATATATATATATATGTATGTATTTGTCTGTATTAAGTTGTTAAAAATCTTTGCAATGATAAACATTTATGTTCATTTATGCATAAGTTATATTTTCCAAAATTATAGATGAATTTTATGAATCCTTTAATATTCATATTCCAAAATGAATGTGCATCATTTGTTAAATCTGCTAAAATGTAAACTACTAAAATACTTTGTTAACTTATAATCTGAGATCTGCCAAATTTTATGGCCAATGAGATGACCTGTGATATGGTATCAGTTATAAAAAAAAGTATCTAGCATGGTTTTTTTTGGTGAAGAAATTGGACAACTATGTAATTTGACCGATTCAGACTGTGTATGTTGTTTATTTTGTTGCTTGCAGGAGTTTCTGAAATCATTTAATGCCCGATACATGTCCATGTCATCCATGTCAATGGCTTCCTCCCAGAACATGGAGTTTGTCTCTTTTGTGTCGCCGGTTCCCAGGTCGGCTTCTGGTAAGTACAGATTTTGGTTTGTATTATAATGTCTCACCTGTGTTTAAGCATATAATGTGACACAGTTTACTTTTCTGGCCCTTATGAAATTGATAGGAGCAGTGTTGTCATGGTTTAAGATTTTGTGGTAAGATTTTGAATTTGTCATCCCATTTACAGCATATTATATAGTGCATAGTGTACACTCAAACAGGTCTGAATTCATGAAACTATTCAACTTGAGTGCACACTCAAACAGGCCTGAATTCATGAAATTATTCAACTTGAGTGTACACTCAAACAGGCCTGAATTCATGAAACTCTTCAACTTGAGTATATACTCAAACAGGCCTGTAGTCATGAAACTTTTCAACTTGAGTGTTTTTACTCAAACAGGCCTGAATTCATGAAACTATTCAACTTGAGTGCACACTCAAACAGGTCTGAATTCATGAAACTGTTCAACTTGAGGTACACTAAAATAAGCCTGAATTCATGAAACTATTCAACTTGAGTGCACACTCAAACAGGTCTGAATTCATGAAACTGTTCAACTTGAGGGTACACTAAAATAAGCCTGAATTCATGAAACTATTCAACTTGAGGGTACACTAAAATAAGCCTGAATTCATGAAACTATTCAACTTGAGTGCACACTCAAACAGGCCTGAATTCATGAAACTATTCAACTTGAGTGCACACTCAAACAGGTCTGAATTCATGAAACTGTTCAACTTGAGGGTACACTAAAATAAGCCTGAATTCATGAAACTATTCAAATTGAATGTACACTTAAACAGGCCTGAATTCATGAAACTCTTCCACTTGAGTGTACATTCAAACAGTTCTGTAGTCATGAACCTCTTCAGCTTGAGTGTACACTCAAACAGGCCTGAATTCATGAAACTATTCAACTTGAGTGTACATTTAAGCTCAAATTTTGATAGTGTACAATCAATAAACTATATGAAATACAAGAAATTTCAGGGTAGCTTTATTGTTGTTTTTTTTCAATGGCACTTTTATCACATTATTGACTGTATCATACTTAGGAAATAGGAGCTAAGTGCCTTTCCCAATGGGCTGGTCTGGACAGGTATCAAAAACCCTCTAGCCTTGTATTACCCAGTCCAGCACTAAGCAATACATTGAAAGACATATGTCTGGTAAATATATGTATAGTTTATTTTGTAAACACAATATCTATGACAAACACAGTTTCGTGTTTGAGCGAGCACTCAGGTTGAGGAGTTTTATAAATACAGGGCCAAACACACAGTATTCACTCATTATAATGCTGTCCATGGTAGCAATAGAAAATATTATATAATACTGAGACTACCTTACAATGAAGTAATGATACTGCATATAATTGTTCTATCACATTTTGAAACAAAGTCCATAACCATATTCACCTTATAATAGGAACAGTGTTATAATGAAGGGCATTATAGTGAGGGAGTGCTGAATTGTCCCTGAAAATTCTTTTCATTTCTGATGTTTTTTATATTACAGTACCCCATGCCTTTTTTTTTTTGAGGAAAAAAATGAGTAAATCATAAAAATGAATAATGGATGAGTAGCATGTTTAAAACTCACTCTTAAATGAGGCATTTTGTGATTTGAGATTGTTCTTGGAATTAAGAAAAGTACTTGGAATACATTGCATGCCAGTTATACCTGTCATTTACACTGTATCTTGCATTTGTTGGAGTGTTTTTAAAAGTCTTTTTTACCCGTCTTTTGGACCCATACATGGGAGTCAGGATCTCCAGTATTTTTTATTGTATTGTGAAAGTGATACATGGTCTACATCCATTATGATGCCAACATTTTCTTACATAAAATATTGGCACCATAACCAGATTTGTATTATAAAGGGTTCTGAACTTAATGATCATTGTAAAGAAGGAGAGGAAAAGATGGTAAAGGTAGAAAAAGAAGTATAAAATAAACACAGTAAGATAAAATGAGATTTTATTTAATCATTGATACTGTGAATTTATTACTTTTTGTTATGTACCAGTTCTTGTAGTTAGTGTGATTACTGCAGCCACTTTTATTTGTGTGGTGCCAGTTTTTGTAGATTGTGTGGTTGCTGCAACCACTATTACTTGTGTGGTGTCATTTCTTGTAGATTGTGTGGTTGCTGCAACCATGATTACTTGTGTGGTACCAGTTCTTGAAGATTGTGTGGTTGCTGTAACCATTATTACTCATGTGGTGCCAATTCTTGTAGTTTGTATGGTTGCTGCAACCACTACTCTGTGGTGCCAATTCTTGTAGATTTGTGTGTTTGCTGCAACCACTATTTCTTATGGGAAGCCTTTCCATGTACATTGTGTGGTTGCTGCAACCACTTTTACTTGTGGGGCACCCATTCTTGTAGATTGTGTGAATCACTATTACGTGTTGGATGCCAGTTCTTGAAGACTTTGTGGTTGCTGCAACCACTGTGACTTGTGGGGCACCAATTTGTGTAGATTTTGCAGTTGCTGGAATCGCTAATACTTGTGGGGTGCAAATTCTTGTAGATTGTGCAGTAACTGTGACCACCATTACTTGTGGGGCAATAATGAATTTTGGGTTCCTACAACCACTGTTATTTGTGGGGTATCAATTCTTGTAGGATGAGTGGTTGCAACACTTACTATTATTTTTGTGGGGTACCCAGTCTTTGGGTTGATTTTGTGGCTACTTCACACCAAGAATTTAAAGACCTAATGAAAGTGGTTCTTTTGTGAAAACAATATGACTTCTTTCCAAATCCACAAAATCAGCAACTAATGAAACTAATTGTTTTGCAAAACCAGGAAATTAGTGTACATAAGTCAAAACATTAAAAGATAAAACAGTACAAAGTGAAATGTACAGAACAGCAGATTGTTCAGATTTAGATGTTATAGTCTATTACCTAAATCAGCTGTAAATAATGTCCTTAAATAATCTGTTGTTTACAGTATTTGTAAGTTAATATCATGACCCAATCTGTTTGTTGGCAGAGATGTAACCAAAGTTCATGTTAGCACAAAAGTTCATGTCCTGGATGTAAAATAATTCTCCTGGACATAAAATAATCAATCGAGACAGAAAGATCCTGTGTTACATTCATGTGTAACAAAAAGGTCAAGAGTAGGATGCAGCACAATGACATGCTTCACTCAGGTTTGCATCGGTTTATTTCATTTTAATTGACTATAATTATCCTTAATAAAAACTACAATAAACACACAAATTTATTAAAATCTTATTTATTTTATTTTGCACAAAATATTCCAATCATTTGCACATTCATATGCATTTATGCAAGTATCTGGTGTTGAGGTAGATTTTGGCCCCTATATTAGCCTGGCTCATGATTTTTACAAACCTGTGTTTAGACTGAAGATCTATAGTCAGCAGGTTGAACAGACAGACTACACATGCTAGCATTTCACTTGAACATTATGGTATGTGTATCCTGAATTATAGGAAATGACTTTCTGAAGTATGCAATATTTTGTGTTACATTTTCAATTGAGGAGTCAGATCTGTTGAAATTAAACTAGATACAAACTCTTTAAAAAATGTTATCATCATTGCAGGGAGAGACAAATTTTGACTAGCTGTAAGTTTAAAGTCACTAAAGTACCTTACTCTGAGTCAGTTACCAATAGTCATTGTATGGTTATGCATACTTTTATGACTTGTGATGCAGAGTATTCTCTATATTCATTCAGGATGTATGTATGAAAAAGTTAGCATAACCTCTTGACCTCTGTGTCACTCAGTGTAACAATCAAACAACACTATTTTTCTACAAAGAAGTCTGTTATATTTTTTGCAGCATTTTCCTCAATTATAAAATCAGTTTAAAACCCATTTAGAAAACTTCTTTGAAGACTGGTGGTGTTAATTAATACATAACTTAAAACACATTTAGAAAACTTATTTGAAGACTGATCATGTTAATTAATGCATAATTTTAAACACACATAGAAAACTTATTTGAAGAGTGGTGGTGTTAATTAATACATAACTTAGCAAGGATGTCAGTCAATGACATGGGGAGTAATGGGTAAGAAAACCCATTCTATACAATTTATGGGAAATAAATGAGGATGGTGTTATAATGCATGGCATTATAATGGATATAAATCATTACAAAAGATTTCTATCACTGTTTTGCATTATATTGACTTTGAGATGAAAGGAGAATACACCTAACTGGGAATAATTCTCCATCATACTTCTTCCAGTCAACCACATTTTATATGTCAGACTTTCTTTGTGAATTTGCAATAGATGATGTTGAGTGTTTTGAATGGATATCTTCCATTTGGCATAATAGTTTGAACTGATTCTGGTTAGAATTTTTCAAGCTGCTTATCAGTTTGCATCCATAGTTGCTTCCATATTGGATCATCTTGGTATAATACTTTTGGAAACTGCATATTTACATTTGAATCATGTTTTCCAAAACAATTTTACAAAAAAGAAGATAAAATAGGCTCCTGTAGAAAATATGTCCACTTCAAGTTGCCAAAGGTAACATTCCCTTGTATCAGTTTGTAAAGTACATAGTCCATTTATTTGGAGTGGCCTAAATTACCTAGTCATTTATTTGGAGTGGCCTAAAGTACCCAGTCCTTTTATATGGAGTGACCTAAATTACCTAGTCCATTTATCTAGCATGACCTAAATTACCCAGACCATTTATTTGGAGTGGCCTAAAGTACCTAGTCATTTATTGGAGTGACCTAAATTACCTAGTCCATTTATCTGAAGTGGCCTAAATTACCTACTGCATTTATTTGGAGTGGTCTAAATTACCTAGTCCATTTATATGGAGTGACCTAAATTACCTAGTCATTTATTTGGAGTGGACTAAAGTATCCAGTCCATTTATTTAGAGTGGTCTAAATTACCTAGTCCATTTATTTGGAGTGATCTAAATTACCTAGTCCTTTTATATGGAGTGACCTAAATTACCTAGTCCATTTATTTGGAGTGGCCTAAATTACCTGGTCCATTTATTTGGAGTGGCCTAAAGTACCCAGTCCATTTATTTGGAGTGACCTAAATTATCTAGTCCATTTATTTGGAGTGGTCTAAAGTACCTAGTCCATTTATTTGGAGTGGCCTAAATTACCTAGTCCACTTATTTGGAGTGGCCTAAAGTACCCAGTCCATTTATTTGGAGTGACCTAAATTATCTAGTCCATTTATTTGGAGTGACCTAAATTACCTAGTCATTTATTTGGAGTGACCTAAATTACATAGTCATTTATTTGGAGTGGCCTAAAGTACCCAGTCCTTTTATATGGAGTGACCAAAATTACCTAGTCCATTTATTTGGAGTGACCTAAATTAGCTAGTCCATTTATTTGGAGTGACCTAAAGTACCTAGTCCATTTATATGGAGTGACCTAAATGACCTAGTGCATTTATTTGGAATGACCTAAATTACCTAGTCCATTTATTTGGAGTGGCTTAATTTACCCAGTCCATTTATTTGGAGTGACCTAAAGTACCTAGTCCATTTATTTGGAATGGCCTAAAGTACCCAGTCCTTTTATATGGTGTGACATACTTAGAGATGATGCAGGAATGTGCACAAGTATTCACATTTCATTTGATCCTGTGTTTTGATTAGAATAATCTATGAATTAACCTTTCTACAAATGTTGATGCAATGAACATTTTATATTGAAGAATACAATACTGTAAATGCATTAACTTTTTATGCATTTTTATGTTTTTGTGAAAACAATGATATTTTCTTAGTACATGTACTTAAATTTGTGGATTGCGGAAAGCATCCTTTTTTTCCATTTAAGGATCATTGTTTGTTGTGTCTTTAAATTTGTCTTGTGTATCAACCATAAAAT
This sequence comes from Megalonaias nervosa, assembly GCA_016617855.1. Taxonomy (NCBI): domain Eukaryota; kingdom Metazoa; phylum Mollusca; class Bivalvia; order Unionida; family Unionidae; genus Megalonaias; species Megalonaias nervosa. Next base: position 79,925 of record JAECUM010001447.1, read on the forward strand.
CAATGGAAATAAATATTTTTACAAGTTGAATTCAAGATTTCTTCAATAAAAATTTTATTAGCTAATCTCTGATACATGATTATTTGAATCTGTGATATCTTTCATTGACAGATTGAAAGGTGCAGGTTTGAATTTTGCTTCTTTCTTGAAAAAAAAAATAAATTCTAAATCAAGGAAAAAGAAACAAAAGAAAAATCTGGAAATTTGTCTCATTGCGAGGTTCAGTAGAAATAAAATAAAAATAGTCCATCTCAAGAAATATGTATAAATAATAGAAGTTTTAGTTTAGAGTGATGACTTCAGTAAGGTTAATGTAATTTTGGAAGGATTCACAAAACTTTATGTCAAGGGGCAAGGGATCTTTCATGTTTCTTAACAAATAATTATGTATTTTTATTATCATATAGTATTACTTCATAAGGTTTCATTGGAAACCTGATCATTATCACAACCATATAGACATGCTTATATGTTGAGTTAAACTGCAAACAACAAAAGATCCTGATCTTCCTTAGCATAGTGTGCTTGTTTTGTTTCTTTCACTGATTACTCCTAACAAACTGCACAGGCCTTAATCTGCTGGCACATTATGTGATGACAGATCTGGGTCTGTGCAGTTTGCAGTTGGACATGACTTATAAGTGAGTACATATGGTAATTTGTGTACCTCAGCACATGAACATGCCCATAATCAGACATCTTACTACAAGATTAGGTCCCTTTTCACCATGTGAATCAACATTGGATTTTAAGCTTGATAATGATAAAGGGTTCACAGTTTTTGTCTTTTGTTTCTTTCATGCAAATATATTTCACATTATTTCATCTCTTTTATGATGAAAGCTGCAGAGTTGAGACACATGAAAAATATATGCCATTCAGTGTTGTATTTTCTCAGGAGATTTTATGTCCCACAATAGTGGTGTATAAAGTTCTACTTGTCTCTTGGACTATCTGTATTTTCATCCATCCATCCATCACATCTTGGTTAAATTTTATGTTTAGGTCAGTTTTCAGACACTGTGAACAAACTTCTGGTTGTAGTACTGTAATAAGAAGCTAGCATGCCCGACTCCCAACTTAAAGGGTATTAGTTTGAATTCTACAATGATAGCAACTGCTCCGGTGGCCTAGTGGTTAGAGCGTCCGCCTTGGATGCGGGAAGTCGTGGGTTCGGTCCCTGGCCAAGCCATACCAAAGACTTACAAAAATGGTATTAACAGCTGCCTCGCTTGGCGCTCAGCATTAAGAGGTTAGTGTTAGGACTGGTCGGCCTGGTGTCAGGATAATGTGACTGGGTGGGACATCATGTTACATGTCTGCGGCACAGAAGCCCCAGTGCTAGACATCATTATAAACTGCCACACTGCAGACATCGTAGCGATATGACTGAAAAATTGTTAAAGCTATGTTAAAAATCCAAATCACAGCAACAACAACTACCATGATAGCCATTTGGGTCAGCTAGGAACTTTACTCCAGTCACCTTGCACTCAATAACCTACTTGTGTTGCTGTACTGTAAAATACTAAACCCAAGTCATTGAATTATCAATCACAGAATCTATGGAAGGGAATGGGGCATCTTTCATTAAGCAAGTCAGAAAGACCATAACTCTGTAAAACATTGCTGTACAACAGCCTGTGTTATACTTCTATGTACCCAGCTTCATTTCAGTAGCCAGTCATTCCAAGGCTATTACCATATATAATTGCTTTTAAGTCAAGTCCAACTGCCCAGATCCAGATATGTCCTTGCTGGCACATCTGGGCATTTGTATGGAGTAACAGACCTAATCTGCTGGAGTGTTTTATGAAAGCAGACTAGGGTTTGTATTATAGTTGGGCTTGACTTGTGAAAGAGTAGAGATGGTAATCAAAAATTAATAGTGAACCTCCCCCCAAAAAATTAAAGTTCTAATTCAAAGGAGGTGATGACACTATAATAAGCTGATTGAAATGCTGAAAAGGGAAAGAAACTTCTAGAAATCAGTGGTTTATTATCTTTGTGCCAAACAAGGTATTAATTCATCCTATTTTTCTGTTATTATTCAGTATAGGTAAATAAATGATGATGTACAATCTAGTGGACTTGCAGCAGTAAAACTATATTATTGCAGGGAAATGAAAAACTTTTAGTATATGTTGAGCTTCAGAATGACTTTATTTATGGAAGGAATTAAAAGAGAATGGCTATATTGTCTCTTGTATTGATTTTATACAACAACACACACTCAACTTCAGCTTGGGATAGTAATCATTTATAGGGTTTAACAGCATGTCAACAACATACTGACTGAATGCTATAGATTAAGGATATCTTCTAACAGTATTGGGTAAAGTATTGCACACACACACACACAGACACACAGACACACACAGACACACACACACACACACACTTCTAGTCTCCTTGATCTTAAAACTAAATGTCTATGTTCATTAATTTGTTTGAAACAAAAAAAAACAACCTAGGGCTGGCCTAACAAGTATTGAAAGAAAAAGTCTTTTGAAAACATATATTTGTCAGTACATTACATCTAATAACAAACAAGATGAGGGGTCCTGGGTGACCAAGTAGTCTAAAGTGGTTGCCTTTACCAATCACTGCCATCTCACCTCTATCCACGTGGGTTTGAGTCTAGGGCTTGGCCAATGTGGGTATGGGAGAAGGCTTGCCTGTAGCTTTCCCTGGGTCAGTGATTCTTCCTGAGGTTTTCCTGTGTTCTTTCTCCATTAGTTGTACAGGTTGCCATGTATAGCCTATCTTACGCTGAAAAATGGCATTATACCCAAAACAACAACAATGTTGTTAATACACACTAGTACTATTTTGTTTAAATTGGTAAAATTAATATCAAAAAAATGCAAATTTTAAGATTAAATCTCCATTTGCATAACATCAGCTGTTTATCTTTTGGAGCAACCCCAGAAAACTAAATTAGTGCTTACAATTCATTTAAACCAGCCTGTCAGTAGCCTGTCACTACTATAATTGGGTTCAAAATGTTTCTTTTGATCACAACAATTGCTTTCATAATGCCTCCAATTAGACCATATCCTACAAATACATGTTTTGATTTTTTTAAAAATTCCATTTTCAGTTCACTTTTATTTGATGATTTTATTTTCTATATATGAATATGGTATGAGTGATGATGTGTCAAACTATATATTTAAATCATAAATTATTTGTATTTTACATATCTCTCTTTTGATTACACTGAAATACATACATATAATTGATATGTATTGGATATATCTTATGATTACACTGACATACATTCACATAGATATGTGTTATGCATATCTCATGATTACACTGACATACATACATTCACATAAATGATACATATTATGCATATCTCTCATGATTACACTGACATACATACATACACATAAATGATACATATTATGCATATCTCTCATGATTACAATGACAAAAATACACATAAATGCACCTGAGCAATACTGTTACCTTTAACAACTTCAGAAGCCAAATATACTTATGACATTGAAAATGTATAACTTCATTTTTACTAATTTTATTGGTGATTCATATAGGTTTCAGAGGAACACTCTAATTGGCAATGCATAAAAATGCAGTAGAAAATTAAATGACACTTTCAAAATCAGTTATATATGCAGACAGGAATTTTTCTTGATTTTGAAAATTAAAAGTTGTAGACCCCAGGTGCCAAAAAGAAACACCATTTCAATTTTGTAAGCCACTGAATTGTTTCTTAGTCATTGTAGAACCAGGCAGGCAGTATGTCTGGTTACATTATTGGTTTTTCCATCATGTACATATATGCAATATTAGGAAACAGTTATTACTACCGTTATGTATATTTCATTTGCATTGTTTGTTAGTATTTTTAATTTATGATATGCTTTGGATAATTGCATTTTGTGCTTGACCTTGTCCAAAATTAGATTCACTGTGTTCCTGACTAGAGGCACTAACGATGTTTTCATTTTGGTAAACAAATTATACGTAACTAATAGTTTCTCTGTGAGTGTGGGTTAAATATTAGGAATATTATCAGTAGAAGCAATTGGGTTTGGGTCATGGTTATTGGTATTCCCCATAAAAATACCTAGCCTACCTGACTTTTACCACATTCTGTAACAGATTGTTCTCGTATGAAAAATTCCAATAAGTCATAGTACTTTTAAAAAATGCTAATTATGACCTAGGTCATGTAGAGGGCTATAGAATCTTGTTTATCTAAAGATTATTCATTCTTGCTTTAATATCTTTAGGCAGAATCAATCATATTGTTGTGTTTAGGATTTGATTTGGGCTAGAATTATTTATTCAAATTATTATTCTATGGAACTACAAAGTGCTCAACAGTATTCTTGGACAGAGGCAGTTAACTTGGAATTGTAGCGAATTCAGACAAGAACATCTTGGATTACATTATTGTGATTAATTAAAACTGTTGTCACATCACCACATCAATGACCACTATAGGCACATAAACACCTTCAGTACTAGATATTATTACGAACAACAGTGGAATTTAGTTGGAACTGTATTCATTAGGACTGTTGATAGAACTTTTGGACTATTTTAGGATTTAATTGGCAAAACTATAAGTTCTTTTTAAATTTTTATTTTGTATTGCAGGGAAATAAATTATTTGTTGTATTTTATAAAACTTGTTGGATTTTGCATTTTAGTTTAAGATCATAGAGTCATAATACTACCATCCTAGGGATGTTTTACTCAGACTGTCTTGTATATGATTTAACAAAAATATGCTGCAAACAGAATCATGTCATAATAAGAGGTAAAACATGTACAGCAAATGAAATGGTCACAAGTTGAGTGAGGTATGGCAGGATCACTATAATAGCTGTCAGCTGTGTAGTAGGCCTGTTGGGTAGAGATGGTGAAAAGTTGAGTTTCTAATCATTTTAATTCAATGGCATCATTTCAGTTAGTGTAAACAATGTACACATTTAGAGATTCTTGTAAATGTTGCAGCCATATGCATAGTTATTATAACTTAGCCAGGATTTTCCATTAAACTTGCTGGCGTGGTCAGCCTTAGGCAGATTGGACCGATTTGGCCCCGTGATCATAGGGACTCCATGCGTTAATAATTTATGAAAATATATCTATAGAGAGAAAGTAATTTTAAAGAAATAGAAGAAAATTTGAAGTTCAGTATTATATAAAACTTGTTTAAGTTTATTTCCAAATGCCCTGCCAAAATGATCCAAATCAGGCCCTGCATTTGCTAAGATCATTTCTGCTTTCAGGGTCAGTGAAACACCAGTTTTTGATGATCTTAATCATGCTGTTATTCAGCCATTACAAAATTTTAAATCTGACTTATTTGTCCTTATTGTCCCATCACATCAACCAGTTTAGACAGGAGGGAGAAGCCAATTCACACTAAATATTTAGGCTAGCATGACCCTTGTTGTTACATTCATTCATCCATCTGTCACACCTCAGTTCAGTTTTTGGGTTGAGGTCAGTTCTAAGACACTGTGATGGGGTATCCATGTTTCATGAATGCGTTTCTTGAGAAATCTCCAGGAACATTAGGACATTGGTTCATTTGTTTGTTCATAATGTCTTCAGTATCTTCAAGCCACTTCATCTATACTCATGGTATGTGGATACACCTCAGTGAATGGTAACACAGCCATATCAAAACTTGGTTGCTTTGACCCAATTTTCAAGCTGACTGACTTTCATATTTTCAGCTACCCTCAGTATATTGGATCCAATTGGACTTACACTCATGAAAATTGGTATTTGGATGCATCCCAGGAAAAGTAGCTTATCCATACTAAATCTAGGAAACTGTGACCCATTTTTCTTGCTTGAATGATTTTTGTATTTTAAGAGATCCAGATATTGTACCATCAATTTCTTGAACCCTGTTTGTTATGCGCTTGAAAATTGATAATGTAGATACATCTCAAGGAATGTAATTAAGCCATTCCACAACTAGATTAGTGTAATCCAACTTTTATGCCATAGTGACTGTTTTATTTTCAGTTTACTATTCGTTACATCCTCAAAAAGTTTAATATGTCCCAATTTTCACACTAGAGGGACCTTTTAATTTTTAGCAGTCTTGTCATTATGCCTTCAATATTTTGGCCACTATTTCATATACACTAACCAAAATTGATAAATGAATGCAAGTCAGTCATACTGTAACTGGGTCAATGTGACCCGGTTTTTATGCTTGAGTGACTTTTGCATTTTCAGCCATCGGTTAAACCCTCAATATCTTAGACACTTTTTCACCTTCGCTCATGAAAATTGGTATTTAGATGCTTCTCAATAAAAGTAACTCAATGCATATGAAAACTAGATTGTGACCTGAGTTTCACGCTTGAGTGACTTTTGTATGTTTCGCTACCAGTTTGTTATTTCTTTACCATCTTAGACCTTTTTAAACCTACACTAAAGAAAATTGGTATGTGGATGTGTAATCAGAGTGTGTAATCCTACCATATCAGAACTAGGTCACTATGGCCATATTTTCATGCTCAAGTGACTTTTGTATTTCCAGCTTTCCTTTTGTTACACCCTCAATATTGTGGACCCTATTTAACCTGCATTGTGGATGCATCGCAAGGAGAGTAACTCAACCATACAAAAACTAGGTCATTGTGATCAAATGCTTGAGTGGCTTTTATATACTTCTTACCAGTCTGAATATTGTTGGCTCCAGAAGATATGTTCCTGTTGGTGATTTTGTTTGTGTTTACAAATAAACACCTTGTTTTTCTTTCACATCCCACCATTCTTAATACATATACATAGCAAAGGTGAGTTTATATACCCAGGCAGATATACCATTCAGCTAAAACATAACAGTTATGGAGAAATAAGCCTAAAACATATTTAGATAGAGGAGTTATGCCTTAACATTTAATGTCTAAGGATAGCAAATAAATAATCAGAGCAAAATTTATTATTAATATCTGTACTTCCCTGAACTTTGAAATGTCCGTAAATAGATTCAGATATTAATGCGTGTGATCAACAATCCTAGTATTGATTTAATTCCTAGTTTTAATGAGTGTTTGTGTCTCCCATTTATAAGGGTGACTGACCTTTATTGCTGCTTTTATGGATTCAATTTTCCCCAACTCTCTATGCCTGATTGATCTTCAGAAAATTTCTGTCTGGTTCCCAGATTTATATAACCCAGGTGGATTATCAAACTTAACAGCATGAAAGTCAACCAGAATCTAAGAGCAAGACCCCAAAACTGAGTCAGAAGAAGCAAACTATTTCAAGTGAATCCCACCCTGTACCAATCATATATGCATGTAACAAAAAAGAACATAGCACCAGCTTAACTAGGATATTAAATGTATGATGTGGATGTTCAAGGCAAATTCAAGAGATAGACTGATTCACATCCATTTTAAGTAGCATAATTGACCACACAATATTGGCAGCCTAAATACATGTATAGCAATAACAGTATGTTGTGATAGTTCAATCAAAATATTGGATTACTTCATCTCTATGAGAAAATGTTTGTCCAATATCTGCAGGCAGGTGTTGGAGGCATAGAAGAACCAGATTCAGTAAGACTGACTTTTTGTATTTCACTGAAATTGCAGTGGCTTTATGCGTCTGATTTCAGTCTGGGTTTTAAATCTAATTTTCTTATTGTCAGTATTCTTTAATGAATCCTTTCAGCATAAGATGAGACACTATGGTAACCATGTAAGACTATTACAGGGGATATCATTTTGTAATGTATCTAAGAGAATTTGCTTGTGCATTTTGCAACAAACAAATTTCTTTTCTTACTAAATAATTTTGTATACTTTTGTTGATTTGGATCTTTTTCTTTTCATCAGTTAATACATTTCCATATTAAAATTATCCAGACATTGTATGATGGAATATTTTGTATTTGTTTACATGTAAAAATAGAAATGAATCTATATATTTTTCACATGTTTGAAGAAGAACAGTGCAAAATTAAGAGACTATTTGCCTACAATATTTGTTTTTACAACTATTTCCTGTATAATAATATTAGAACTTAAAAATTTACATAAAGAAATTGCTTTGCTTATCTTTTTTAGCATTTTTCTACCCAGTTGAATATTTTCATTTTAAAAATCTAAAGTCTGTATTTCTTGATGTATGTAAAATGCACTGAAGTGTTAACTGAAAGGGTTGATAAAATAATTGCTCAGTGTCACTGAGAATGTTAACTCATTAATTACTCAGTGTCTCTGAAAAGCTTGATTCCTTTGCTGCAATGCTGCTTTGTTGAAGCAAATTGGTTTCATAGCAAGTGTTGGATTGCTGGCAACTGCTTTTCTAATTACTGCTATTGGTTTTTTTCCTGAAATCTCATCAAAACAGTCTTTTACGTCCACATAAGATATTGCAGTGTTCAAAATTAAGCTTTCAGTTTTTGTAAACTTAGTACTCAGCATTAAAATTATTGTTCAGTGTTTATTTATACCATATATATTTCCTTATAAGTCAAGTCAATGTGCTTGCAGATCAGGGTCTGTGTTGTTTGTTCAACTGATTAATCCAAACAAACTGCACAGACCCAGATCTGCTGGCACATTATGTGACAGCAGATCTGGGTCTGTGCAGTTTGAAGTTGGACTTATAAGCGAGTATATATGGTACTTTGAACTCCTCAGATATAAATTAAACAAATTGAAGACTATCCATGTATCCTATACAATGATTTATGATGTATTTGTTTGGCTTCTGCTTGCATTTGTTTCGATTTTACTCGGTATTTAAACTTGGCTGATAGCTTTTGATATGTGTTTTTTTTTTCAATCTTTGGTACATTTTCAGATGGATCAGAATATTAGTAAATTTTGGTTCAAAATCACTGACTGTCATTACTTTTGATAGAGCTTTTTATCCCAGCACTCTTTGAAGAAACAGCAGGCATTATAAGATCCTTCCCATCGAGATGTGTCTGCATAAGAAATGTCACACAACTTCTACACAGTTCAGGATAATGACTTCAGATCTTAGGATTTGATTGGGATGGGTGGGCGGGTTGGTCTGTAGATATGAACAATAGATTCAGAATTTCAATGCAATCCTTGAGGGCAGGGCTAGGGGTGGGTGGGATGGTTTTGCATGTTTGAATATAACTTCCCAGTTATTAGAGTAGCATATATGCAAGTAACTATTGCTAATATAACTGTGTTGCAAATAAATTGCTGTGTTGGTCATTTCTAATGGTCTGATTGGGGCAAAAGTCCAAGTCTTGCTTAACCAGTTCTCATCCACCTTTATGACTCTGCAATAAATTTATCTGAGTGATTTGTTTTAATTTCAGTAAGCATATTTCCTGTAACACTTACCATCTTTACTTGCTTGTAAGTTGAGTCCAATGTGCCGGCATATCTGGGTCTGTGCAGTTTGTTATGAGCGATCAGTAGAACAAATAACATAGACTCAGGTCTGCAGGCACATTATGCTGTGGCAAATCAGGATCTTTCTTGTTTAAAATATGACTTGACTTATGAGCAGGTATATATGGTATATTCTTAATATTGTGGCAGTGTCCATATTTTAAAAATGCACAGTTGATCTTGAAATGACATCAGAACTTGCATCAATGACTGATTCATTAAACCAGGTCATTTGAGGAATGATGTAAAGTCAATGTTAACCATGAAACAAATGCAGATTAATCACTTATTGAATTCTTAAATGTGTATATATGTATTTAGCTATTAATGACATTTACATGTGTAAAAATTTAATGGTCCATGATTTTGTACCCATTTTGGTCTCCCGTTGCACATACAAGGAATCAGCATATGCTTCTCCCCACCATGTTATGGAAAACACAATAAATTCATTGCAGTTTGGGTCCACTCTTTGAGTAAACCTATTTAAAAGTTTATGTTGATTGTGGCTGTTCCAGTGTACTTTAAAAGTTACTAAAGGCTGAGACAACCAGAACATTATAAACTGTTAAAATACAAGTTTTTGGGAGAACCATGATGAGAACTGGATGCTGAAGAGAATTCACATAGGATGCAAATATATATGGAGAAAGGATATTATAAAACAGGTTAGAGAAATATATTTTATCTTCAGCTGAGAATCAAACCTGGGTTCATGAGTTGTAACACCAGTCATCTTGACTGCATGCACATCCCCCATACCCTCTTGAGTAAGTGCACATGCTCAAACATGGATGGTACTTAATTGTGGCAGTAGGGATTCATATGTAGCAGATATTACATCTGTGGATGGTACATAGTTGTGACTATAGGGATTCATGTGTAGCAGATACAAACATGGATGGTACATAGTTGTGACTATAGGGATTCATGTGTAGCAGATACAAACATGGATGGTACATAGTTGTGACTATAGGGATTCATGTGTAGCAGATACAAACTTGGATGGTACATAGTTATGACTATATGGATTCATGTGTAGCAGATACAACCATGAATGGTACATAGTTATGACTATAGGGATTCATGTGTAGCAGATACAACCATGAATGGTACATAGTTATGACTATAGGGATTCATGTGTAGCAGATACAACCATGAATGGTACATAGTTGTGACTATAAGGATTCATGTGTAGCAGATATTACACCTGTTTGCTGACCCAGCAATTAACTCTCCTCTAAATACAAAGTCCTCTGGATTCCACTGACAGAAATCAGGGTATATTAATTTATCATGGTAAATACAAATATACACAAGACAGAGTGGAAGGTACTATCCCTGGATCCTATAGGATGATGAGATAATGTGAAATAAAATTACATGGAGAAAGAATGCATGTATGAGTGTGTGTGTGCAGCAGACTCATCCTGCTCAGTTATGCCATTTTGATGTTGCATGTACATTTTATATTGTATATTGTTTTATGAACTAATGCACAATATCTAACTCTAATTGAGTGTAATTGTATGTACTAGTATTAGTACATGTTGGTAACTGTTTTGCACTGAAGTATTCGAAATCAGTTGTTTCACCAGGTTTTCTGCCAATCCATGTCATGTTTGATACGGACTTAACTCTCATGTAATGGGTCTTATGATCAGCTGGTAGATGACATCAGTTTTCCCTTTTTGGCAAAATCAAATATTTGACTTCTTGAGATGTCAATAAAACTACTCAGGTTTGTCTGGTGTACACATCATCCACTTTAACTACCTTATTTCTACACCTATAAAATGTGCCTTGGTTATTAATGACAAAGGCCTAGATAAACTCACAGGTTTGCAAGATTCTCAAAACTGTTCCTTTGATTTTTATTTGTTGAAGGTTGTATTACAGATAAAAACAGATTTCAACAATTAAAAAATTAAAGCTTTTTCAGTTTTTTAAGAAAGAGTTACAAAATGGTACAGATGAAATTGTTGTAATTGTTTCAATATGCAGTACCATAACAGAATTAGTTTATTTTGGGACAATCATCCAAAAGTAAACCTATATATATGTAGAATGTAGATTAATACATTGGTTTGCAATGGATTGATGAGATCAGACTGTACACAGTTAAACTTAGCAAGTTAGACACTAGTTGTTGATTGGGACCAAAATGTTTGGTTATTTTATTGATGTGGCCAGTTTAAAGAAGTTTCATTAATGCTTGATGTTTTTTATTCAGACCAGAATTCATGTCCAGTTTGTAGAAAGGTGCTAATTACAAAGGGACTGGTTTAGGGAAATCTCACACTATAAAGGTGCTCAGAATCTTTCATTTTAACTAAGTGGAGTTGCTATTAGAGGACCTTTGTAGGTATACATATGGTAATATAGTGTATACAGTGATCTGGCACAGAGTGGGGATTAAGGCAAGACGAGTTTTCTCTGTATCATGTACTACTTCTGTACTTTAATATGGATTTGGAAGAAAAAGTCTCTAGTGCAGATATATAGTCTTAATTCCAATTGTTTCCAAGGAAATTTGAATTTGACTTTGATGAAAATATTAGCAAGGTAAGATGTACTAGATCTGAATTTTATCTTTATTTTGAACATGGTTTGATTCTGTGTCAAGCATGTAGCTTTTAGTATGGTATTTGTTTCAGATGACATAGTAGTAACATTGATTTTAAAAGCCCTATTTTCAGTTTTTTTTCCAAAACAGAAAAATGCTGTTAGAGTTCAGTCAATTATTGGATCAATATTCACTTGGAATTACAACAAAAATATTTAAAAACTCTGATAAGCGGTGACAATCAAGAACCAGTCATTATGAACAGATGGTCTTTAAAGACAAGTAAATGTGACATTTGTATTAGATCACAAAACACAGTTTGTTCAAATACTCAGGTGGTGGCTAGAAATGATTTTTACTTTACTTGACAGTTGCAATGTTTTAAAACTGTACTAGTAATATAAATGCATCTTTTACCAGATGATCCCCAAACTAGATTTTAATATAATTTTTGACATTTTTTTTATACAGTATTACAGTGAATCTAACCATTTAAATTTAATTTAATTTCAGAGGTATAAATTACGATATTTATGGTAAAGGCATTTAACATTGGATATTTAAAATGTAGCAGCCATGATATCCATGATAATTTGAACCACACATATAAAAGTGAATTCATAGTAACTTACTGAAATATTGTTAGAGAAGCTATTCTTTAAGAAGTACCAGAAGAAATTGATATATCATGTACATGCTCACTTATAAGTTGAGCCATCTGGAAACATTTAGACTCTGATCTACTATCACATAATGTACTAGCAGACCAGGGTTTGTGGGTTTTTTGTTCTATAATTACTCCTGACAAACTGCATGGATTCAGATCTGCCTGCACATTATTTGACAGATTGGGGTCTGTGCAATTGGGAGTTGGGCTTGACTTATAAGCAAGTATACAGAGAGATAAATATGCTTTATGTTGTTTAATGTCAATAAATATATTCATATATTTGATAAACCAATTCATGTACAGTGCCATGGTTTCATTTTGGTCATGGAGTCCATAGCAATACTGCATTATAAAATCGGAATTGCATTATAATGAAGGTAATTATTACAAGGAAGAGCTGTAGCAAGTTGTTGTTGTTGTTGTTGTTGTTGTTGTGGGCTTAATGCCATCTTTCAGTACATGATAGATTTTACATGGTGGACAGTATATCTGGTAGAAAAAGAGCACGGGAAGGTCCCAGGAAGAAAAACTGACCCACTGGAAGTTACTTGCAAGCTTTCTCACATACCTGTGTCAGAAGAGCCTGAGACTAAAATCTGTGTGGAAAGAGGTGAGATGTCAGTATCTGTGAAGGCAAGTACCTTTGACCACTCGGCCCCAATGGGCCCCCATTAGCAAGTAGTCCTAAATAACCTCCAAAAACAATTCAACCTGGAAGTTTAAAACCTGCTGAGTATTTTGAGGCAACTAATTCAATTCCCATTGACCATAATGGGAATGATTTGCCAATGACTTCATTGTAAGACCAGAAAACACATGGCATGCACAACCTGTGTAAACTTTGAAAAGGTTGATATATACTGCACAATGCATCCAGTGAGAAATCTCTGGGAGTACCAGTTTAGTGACAGTGGTAAAATAAAAATGTTTTTATGTTTGAGCCTACCACTGCGTACAGTTTACCAACAGTATATGTAGCCTTATTTCATAAAGATTACATTTCTTTAAAAAATAATCAAGCTGACAGTGACCTTCATTCTTTAAATAAAGTATTTAATATTCTACCACACATTGGCTGGTCCACAGCTCATAACATAAATAGATGTATATGATTAATAGTTGGTACTCAGACTGTACGTTTTAAATGTTAATAACTCTCTTATACAGCTAGAATTATGCCAGTAAAATAGACAGGACTGTATTAAATTATATGCCTCTTCTTTTTTGTTGAATTATTGAGAACTTAATAATCTCTAATAATGCAATTTCTGGTTTTAAATTTGATGTCCAGAATTTAGTTTAATTGTGCTTGAAAAAATTTTGTAACCTCCCATCAGCCTGGTTGACTTCTTCATACAGCACTCCCATCAGGCCTGCTTGGCTGCTTTATACAGCACTCCCATCAGGCCTGCTTGGCTACTTCATACACTACTTCCATTAGGCCTGGTTGACTGTTTCATACACCATTTCGATTAGGACTGGTTGACAACTTCATACACCATTTCCATTAGGCCTCATTGACTGCTTCACACACTACTTCCATCAGGCCTGGTTGACTGTTTCATATATCACTTCCATTAGGCCTGGTTGACTGCTTCATACACCACTTTCACTAAGGCCTGGTTGACTGCTTCATACCCAGCTCCATGAAGCCTGGTTGACTGCTTCATCCACCATTTCCATTAGGCCTGTTTAACTATTTCATATACTACTTCCATTAGGCCTGGTTGACGGTTTCATAAACCATTTCCATTAGACCTGGTTACTGTTTCTTGTACCATTTCCATTAGGCCTAGTTGGCTGCTTCATATATCACTTCCATTAGGCCTTGTTGACTGCTTCATACACCACTTTCACTAGGCCTGGTTGACTGCTTCATACCCAGCTCCATGAAGCCTGGTTGACTGCTTCATCCACCATTTCCATTAGGCCTGGTTGACTGCTTCATACACCACTTCATTAGGCCTAGTTGACTGCTTCATACACCACTTCTGTTAGGCCTGGTTGACAGTTTCATACACCATTTCCATTAGGCCTGGTTGACTGTTTCATACACCACTTCCATTAGGCCTGGTTGACTCTCATACACCACTTCCATTAGGTCTAGTTGACTGTTTCATACACCACTTCCATTAGGCCTTATTGGCTGCTTCATACACTACTTCCATTAGGCCTAGTTGATTGTTTCATGCACCACATCCATTAGGCCTGGTTGACTGTTTCATACACCACTTCCATTAGGCCTGGTTGACTATTTCATACACCACTTCCATTAGGCCTGGTTGACTGTTTCATACACCACTTCCATTAGGCCTGGTTGACTGTTTCATACACTACTTTCATTAGATCTAGTTGACTGTTTCATACACCACTTTCATTAGGCCTAGTTGACTGTTTCATACACCACTTCCATTAGGCCTAGTTGACTGTTTCATACACCACTTCCATTAGGCCTTATTGACTGCTTCATACACTACTTCCATTAGGCGTAGTTGATTGTTTCATACACCACATCCATTAGGCCTAGTTGACTGTTTCATACACCACTTCCATTAGGCCTAGTTGACTGTTTCATACACCACTTCCATTAGGCCTGGTTGACTATTTCATACACCACTTCCATTAAGCCACGTTGACCATTTCATGCACCACTTCCATTAGGCCTAGTTGACTGTTTCATACACTACTTTCATTAGGTCTAGTTGACTGTTTCATACACCACTTCCATTAGGCCTAGTTGACTGTTTCATACACCACTTCCATTAGGCCTAGTCGACTGTTTCATACACCACTTCCATTAGGCCTGGTTGACTGTTTCATACACCACTTCCATTAGGCCTAGTTGACTGTTTCATATACCACTATTCTCAAGCATGGCCAGTTTAATACAGAATTATGTGGGAAAGAAAATGGATGTGAAATAAAAAACATTTGGGTAAAACTACGTTTTCTAAAATTTGGATCTATAAAACTTTGTATATAGTCTCTTTTTCATGAAGAAAACATACAGTAATAGACCTTCATAGATTTATAGACATCAAAAAGATGTAATTTTGAGTAAATCTGTCACTTTCAAATCATAAGCTTTATTGTATTTATTATTGAGTGGGTGTACAACAGGATCAGTATGTCCATATATATATATATATATATATATATATATATATATATAGAGAGAGAGAGAGAGAGAGAGAGAGAGAGAGAGAGAGAGAGAGAGAGAGTTGTTGTTGTAGGGCCATTTTCAGCACAAGATAGGCTATGCATGGCAGCCAATATAAATGGTGGAATAAGAACCCGGGAAAAGCCCGGAAAGAACCACTGACCCATGAGAAGCTACTGACAAGCTTTCTCACATACCCACATTGGCCGAAGCCGAGACTTGAACCAATGCAGACAGAGGTGGGATGGCAGTGATCTGTAATGGTGAGTGCTTCAGACCACTCGGCCACTCGAGGGATATGTATATAAAAAGTAACAAATGCAATATTTAGATATATGAGCAAAAGTATACAGCAGTTGTTGAGACCATTAGATTATTGATTAGGTATTAATCTTGTTAACAGGACATTTGATACAAGTAGGAATGGTTGTTTTCATGTCTAAAAATATGCCATCATTCAGCTCATCAGATTAGATATGTTTGTTTCCTGATCCAACAATATAAAAAAGAAATTATTCTCTTAATTTCTGTTTATGCTGCACTTTAGCTACAATGCCAGACTGTAATAGTGTCAACATACCTGTTCATACAAGTAAAAGAAAAAAAATGAACAATCAGTACTTTGTTTCTTTAGAATAAGTGGTAAAATAATCACTTTCATCTTAATTGCAAAACATGACACACAAGGCGTTACCCTAAAATATTTTCAGCTTGTTTGAGCTAAAATTAGAGATAATTCTTGTGACACACCATATACTTTCATGTAAAAGTTTCTGCTATCTTTTCATAGCAATGTTTTAGCACAAGGATTTGAATGAACCTTAAAATGACATTTAAACGTTTATTCCTATCTTTTATTCCAAGATTTATTTTAAAAAATTTCATGATTACAGAGCAGTTGACAATTTTCACATGGAAGAATGGATAGGAACTACCAAGTAAATGAAAATAAACTTTTACATTCTAGAAATGGTACTTATGCACGTTTGTGTGTAGAAGTATTGAATAATTACTTCCTCTTGAACTAGCATGTGTGTATATATGGTAAGGCAATATTGGGTGGGACATTTATGTTATGCTAGCAGTGTTGATCAGAAGATAATTGTTTGGTTTAATGATTTTTGTTTGAAATATAATATCAATTCAATAGTTGGAATGAGTGATCCTTTCATGCCCAGTTAGGGCAAAATTTGCTTTTCATCTGTACTTTTCAGGGATGTCATCCTTTTATGACCTTTGATTGAGGTAGAAACATTGTGCAAACTCTTACAGTATAGATTAAGATTGGCGGATTACGCTTTGTTGATAAAGGATTGTTCCAGACAGGTAAAACATATTGGAAAAGGATATGATAATTTGTGCCCTATGTTACAAAGTTGGAAGATGTAGAGAATGTATGGGATGCTGCTTGTGTATGCATGGATAAATATTTTTATTGAACAATTCCTTCCATCTGGTTTGAAATGGTGACGCCAAGACCTTGAAGATTATATTCCTCATGTATAATATGCGTTACGTCATAAACTGTGGAGAATTAGATCTGTCATCACAAACTGTACAGTTAGATCTGTCATCACAGTGTAGAAATAGATTTGTCATTACAGTGTAAGATTAGATCTGTCATCACAAAATGTAGAATTAGATCTGTCATTACAAACAGTGTAGAATCAGATCTGTCATCACAGTGTAGAATTAGATGTCATCACAGTGTAGAAATAGATGTGTCATTACAGTGTATGGTTAGATCTCTCATCACAGTGTAGAATTAGATCTGTCATCACAGACTGTATAATTAGATCTGTCATTACTGTGTAGAATTGGATCTGTCATTGCAGTGTAGAATTAGATCCATCATCACAGTGTAGAATTAGATTTGTCATTGGAGTGTAAAATTAAATCTGTTATCACTAAATAGTGTAAACCATGATTTGCATGTGCATTACATGCAACAACCAATCTGAGTCTATATCTGTTGGAGCATGTTATACTGGGTAAATACAGTATGATAGGGTTAGTTTGTAGATGTTCACAACTACATGTATTTGTTACGTGAACACCATGTGTCACTCTTATATGTAACTGTTCTATTTGAGACATTATCAAGGCTGTTGGCTAGTAAGCACTTTCAAATCTTTTCATGGCCACTTTTAAAAGTCACCTATTAACAGAAACACCTATTCTTTTTTTTAAGGGTGATATGGCGGTGCAGTGTTAAAGTATTGTACTTGCAATTTGAACAGTATATGTGCAATTCCCTCCATTGAATCAGCTACTGTGGTACAACTGAAAAGGTTGTTTCCTTGCACTGAATAATTCATGATTATTAGAATTTTAACTTACTCAGAACATTATATCATAGAGTTCAAAATTTTCAGCAATATTACACTCCCTTCATCCGCAACTAGTGTTGATCACATGAATTAGACCGGAGCCATCACATCTGAGGACAACACACGGAAAATAAAGGTGAAGGAGGCAATTGAAATATGACAGCAGTGGCCAACACTAAACAGGGTCATTAGGGGCTTAAATTACCACCCATCTCCACCAGTCTCCTCATATCACAAGAACATTATAAGTTATGTGATCAACAGTAGTCGCTGACGAAGGCTGTGTGATATTGACGAAAATTTCAAACTTCAAGATTTTTATGTTCTGAGTAAGGGAGTTATCTAATAATCAACTACTGTGTTATTGGGCAAGGCATTTTATGCTGCTTGGCACAACATAAACTATATGTTTTGCAGTGAAATAAAACATCAAACTGAATGCAAATGTAATAAGTATTTAATACATCTGTCAGGTCAGTTCTGTATCATGCTAACTTCAGATGATTGGCTGTCTAAAATGCCATAGTTTTAAACACTTTTTCATAGGGAATCTTTAGGGTTTTTGTACATTATCAAATATTAATTGCAAACAGATATGGATAACATTTGTTGATTGAGTAATATAAGTTTGAAGATCCATCTCAGGACTTAATTTTCCCATTAATTTTTAAGGTGTATTTATGTCTGTGTGTGTTCCTGATATTTTGTTTCAGTCTTGTTTTTCCTTCATTATCAAATCATTATAAAAAGTTGGATATTATCATCATGGAAAATGCTGGGAGAAACTGTAATAAACATTTAAGTTACCCAGGCAAGTATGTAATAAACATCTAAATCACCCAGGCAAGTACATAATAAACATTTAATCACCCAGGCAAGTATGTAATAAACATCTAAATCACCCAGGCAAGTACGTAATAAACATTTAATCACCCAGGCAAGTATGTAATAAACATTTTAAACATTCAGGCAAGAATATATCAATAGTGTCCTGCATGCCCGGAGATGCAGAATATACCCGATGCTGGCATGTAATAAAAGGTAACAGATGGAGGCAGGAGCCACAGTGGATCACTGGTTAGCATGCCAGACTTGTGACTTGAAGGATGCAGGATTGAATCCTAATAGTGGATGAGCCAGTGCTGATTACATTGGTGTGTACTCCAACTGTACTCCAACTAAATTGGAGCTATGTAATCTTTTTGTACCATATTACACCAAACCAAATGTTCACTATATTTTGAGATACATCAAAGATGTATCACTTTTTGTATAATCCGATGGGATCTAGAACTGAAATTTTCGTACCTAAATTTACTTTTCCCTTTTATTTTGCAGGCAACTGATTCAAAAAGGAATAAACAGTTTCTATTTGGTCAAAGAAAAATGCAATTATGCAGAATATATGTACATTTGAACTTACCTTAAAGGTTACTTGTATTAAGCAATCACATGTCTTTAACAGAAAATATTTCATTGTCCCATATACAAAAGTATTGAAGCAAATAACCTCTGTTAAGCAACTACATATCTTCAGAGATTACGTTTGATCACTTTCCAAAGGTGGTTGCTTAAGACATTTGTACATTTTCAGTCTTTCGGTTTTTCTCAAAACCACAACTATTAGATTTTTACTTTCAGAAACTTTGGTAGTTTCAGTGACTTTAAAACTTTTTTAGATTTGTTTTGGGGAAAGTAAAGAGAAACGAAAAGATTAATTATTTTGTTAATTTTCTTAAGGTTAAAAGGGCAGCTAATTGTAAAAGTGATATGGACATATCCTTAATTATAGAAATAATAGAATACTGATATTTATTGTTGGTCCTGAAAAGGAGAATATATTTGTTTTGAGAAAAGAAATGATAATTACTATCAAGAGTGTTTATATTTATTTAAAATTTAAAATTTGTTTACAAAATTAATAACATTTATTTAGCATCATTGACTTAAATGCTCTAAGACACCAATTTTCTTCAGTATTTGTGATATCATAACCCGATATAGGAGTTAGTGAACTGTGGCGGAGATTTTGTTACCATCTTTACTTGCTTATAAGACGAGTCCAACTGCAAACTGCATAGACTCAGATCTGCCATTGCATAATGCACCATAAGATCTGGGTTTATACAGTTTGTTAGGAATAATCACTATAACTGCATAGACCCTGATCTGCAGGTGCATTATGCTATGGCAAATAGGGATATTTGTTGTTTGTAGTTCGACTCGACATATCAGCAAATTTAGATAGTAAATATCGGATATTAATTTTAAATTATAAAGGATTTGAAAAATTAAGACCAAGATCTTCAACTTGACAGGGAAATAATGGATATAGATATGAAGTTGTGTTCTGTTGACCTTTTAAATTCACCAGTAAAAATTACAGCTTTCACATTGATGAAAGTGAAAAACTTAATTCAGAAGATATCATTTCTAATGATAAATCTCCCTATCATGAAATGCAATGTTTTATTTCATAAGTTTCCAACCTGTGGGCCTTGGATCCCTGTATGGCTGTTGGGTAATTCCAAGGGAACTTAAAAGTACAACTGTTAGCATGTGGGGGTCTGCGTGAAATTTTTTGAAGTTAAGAAGGGGTTTTCAAACTCGAAAAGGTTGGGAACCACTGCTTTGTTTGATAGGTAACTAAAACTAAGTGGCCAAGAAATTACAAACATTGGCAGAACATGGACCTTTGTAAGTGTCTGTTAGATCTGCTTGGTATAAATAAAACTAAATTTTATTCCAATTGAAGGAGTCAAACTTTAATCATTGGTAATTTTGAAAAATTGAATTGTGTCGATATATTTAAATAAAGATATATAAACAAAATGTTTCATCAAAAATCGTTAACATGGTAGTAAGTATATATATATATATATATATATATATATATATATATATATATATATATATATATATATATATATATATATATATATAATGACAAAAGTTTGAGTGAATGTTTTAAGATGACAGACAAATCCAAAAATATTTTGAAAAAAATTAAAATTAAAAGATCTAGATTTCAGAATTGTCCTTTCCCTTGATAAAGATGCGTTGATTGACTAGGCTTGCTGTTTTGTAACCTTTAAAAAAATGTATACTTTTCTATACTTATAAACTTATATACTTATCAGATGAAAGAGAAAAGTACAGTAATGAATTTTTAAAGACAAAAATGCTTCATCCATCCAATTGACACCCTTCTTACCTTATTTAAGTGGCCTTCATTAGTCCGTTATACCCTGATTAGATGGTGCTATCGGAAAAGCTTGTTCATATCATTCAGTTTAACGCTAATCCTAATCCAATATAATTTTCAAATACCAAACACCACATTTCTGTTTTCATACTTTTTTCTTTTAGTAATTGAAAAAAATGTTGCTATCGATGTTCAGAGTACATTTGATTTCTGCTGTCATGAATAATATATTCCATTTCTTTTTTAAACAAGCGCAGCATGTAAAGTTTACTTTTCCACTTTTACAAATAATCTGATCATAATCAAAACAAGGTCTATCTAATTTAGAAAGAGTAATCTCAGTATCTTTTCATAATCATCAGATTAATTTTCATAAAAATATGTTTTATAATACAAAGATATAAAATTAAATTAATAGAATATATATTAAAAAGAACAAAAATTGTAAATAATATTTTGATTGATTTTGTACTCGTACAGATTGGTATCTTTCTTTCACCTTCAAATATTATTATTATAAACAATATCATGGTTCTACGGTCTGTCTCTTATAAACTGTTGCTTAATAGTGAAAAATTCATAAGAAGAAACTTTAAGGATTTTGGGAATAGAAATTCTCAAGATAAGTACCACCTAAAGAATAATTTAAAAATGTTTTGATCTCAAAGAAAATCATCTGCCCAATACACCTTAGCCAAATACCATTTTGTTTTTATAAATTTTGTGTAATTTGGTGAAATATTTGGTCATTTCAATTTGGATTATTACATTTTAGCATCATCGTGCAGTTGACAACAACAACAATAATAATAATAATAATAATAATAATAATAATAATGAGGACTTTGTATAGCACCTAATCTTTAGAAGTTCTAAGCACTTTGCAACATTAGACAAACATATATAATGATATGATTACAAAAAACAAACACCATGAAATTAGAAAACATAAAACATGCTGAAAATATTTAAGGTCAGGAAGCATTATTAGGTCTTTAGCTCTGTTTTTGCAGTCAAAATAGGTGAATTTTAAGAGCGCTCTTGAATGAGATCACTGTGTCTTTGTGTCTAAATTCAGTGGGCAATTTGTTCCACGTTGCTGGACCCTGGTATGCAAAAGAACGTTGTCCATATGACTTTATTTTCATAGTGGGAATAATTAGAATACAATTGTCAGAAGAGGATCGTAAGTATCTTGCTGGTGTGTACACATGGATGAGGTCGGATAGGTATATTAGACTGGAGTCCATCAGTGAAACGTAGCACAGAGAACAAATTTTGTGTTTGATTCTGGATCGAATGGATAGCCAGTGTAGGGTACAGAGCAGGGGGGAGGTGTGCTCTGATCGTGGTACTCTAGGGATGATAAGAGCAGCTGTGTTTTGAACTTTTTTGAAGTTTCTGGAGTAGATATTGAGATGAACCAGAGAGAATTGAGTTACAATAGTCCAGTCTTGAAAGTACTAATGAACGCACAAGTATTTTAGTGGCATCAACTGAAAGATAATTGTGAATGGAGCTGATGCATCTCAGTTCAAGATATGCAGCCTTGCATATGATCATGACGTGTTGGTGCAATGAGAGAGTACTGTCAAGAGTAACACCTAGGTTTCATACTGACTGTGTGAATTTAATGTTGGTGTTGCTGATATTTATTGTCTGAGGTAAAGGATGTGAATGAGAAAGTCTTTGTGTTGTAATCAGAATGGCTTCAGTTTATCGTCATTCATCTGCAGCTTGTTACATGTCATCCATGATTTCATGTTGGAAATGCACCTCTCTACACCTTGGATGGTAGCATCAAATTCAGTTGGGTGGCTAGATTTGTATATTTGGGTGTCATCAGCGTACAATTGGTGAGACACTGGATGATGATCTATGACACTTGAGAGCGGCTGAGTGTATAGAATGAAGAGAACAGGTCCAAGAACAGACCCCTGTGGAACACCACAACATAGATCAACTGGGCTGGAGTGTTTTCCATTTGTAGACACAATTTGTGTCCTGTTGACCAAGTAGAACTTGAACCACAGTAAGGCTGTATCATGAATGCCAAATACATGCTGGAGATGGTGAAGTAATATATCATGGTCTATTGTGTAAAATGCTGCAGACAAGTCAATGAGGGTGAGGACTGTAATCTTTCCGCTATCCGAAACAGAGAGAAGGTCATTAACTACTTTCAGAATAGTAGTTTCAGTACTGTGGCAAGGGTGATATGCAGACTGAACATTGCTAAAAAGACTGTCTGAATTCAGATGAGATACAAGTTGGGATAGAACAACTTTTTCTAAGATTTTTGACATGAATGGGAGATTAGAAACTGGGCGGTAGTTCTTTAAATCATTATGGTGGAGTGTTGGTTTCTTTAGCAGAGGTTTTACAATGGCAGTTTTGAAAAATGATGGGAATTCCCCGGATGAGAGAGAGGTGTTAATAACATCAGTTAGTGAAGGCAATATTGGATCTAAGCACTCAAGCAGCAGTGATGTCGGAATCAGATCAAGTTCACATGACTTTGGTGCACTCTTCATCATAATTGCATGTACTAAATCCATAGAGACAGGTTCAAATGCTGCTAACGGTTGCCGCTGAAACTGTATGGTGATGACGAGTCAATTGAAATTGTGTTATATGTAATGTGTGATATATAACAAAAATATTCATTGTTCTTGGCAATAAAAAATGTCAATAATTATTATATAAATGAATATTAGATATAAATACAGATATTAGATATCTTTGCAATAAATATAAAATATAAAAGTTCCTACTTCCTGCATTTCAGAGCAATGTAAAATTTTATTAAGTTTTTTTTTATTGATTTATGTAGATATATGGTTTGATTAAAATGAAGAAAAAAAAATTGCCTCTATTTGTCACTTTAAATTATACAGCCATATTTTTGTCTATATAAGATTTTGTAAAATAATTTTCCTGGTTATCAGAAAAAGAGATGTACCACAGTGTGTGATAAGAGATTTGTTGGACCAGGTTTTTAGGTGGTACCAACTTTCAGATTCAGATGGAAGTAACTGGCTTCAGTCCCCAATTACTGTATTGGAGAATTGACTAATAAGAGGAGGAATGCTCTAGGTTGATTTCATGGAAGTACAGTCAAACCTGACTTTAGCTTTTGTTTGGTTTTTGTGGGGTTTAACGTCATTTTTCAGCACATGATAGACTATACATGGCACCAGTATATTTAGTAGAGGTAGAACCCAGGAGGAACAACCAATCCATGGAAAGCTACTGGCAAGCTTTTTCACATACCTATGTTAGTGGAGCCAAGCTTTGAAGTCATGTGGGCAGGGGCAAAAAGTGTGAGTGATATGAAAAGGCAAGTGCCTTAAACCACTCTGCCACCTGGAACCCAATGCCTTTAGTGTCACCTCCATTAAAGAACCACCTGCCTTAAGTAGCTACCACTTTATCTATGTTCTCTAAACAAAATTATTGTGAAGATGAACCTTTGTTAAGCACACCCCTGTTGTGAGGGGTTCTTTTTCTCAATTCTTACAGCTAACAGCACTTTCAACAAGCTTGACAGTGATAATATCACAAGACTGGCAAGCTACAGTGATTTATTCCCATAACTTACAACAGTGTTAAGCCAGTACCATGTTTGAACTATACCATCTGAAAACCTGGTAAATGGATATTAATAGCCTGTGGTCAAATATTGACTGAGTCAAGCATTATTAGTTTGTACCATTTCAATGTCTACATGGAACTGCACCAGGGTATCTTCAGGACTTATTCAGGCCTTTTTCAACACAATACCAGTTGAGATCAATATTACATGGAAACCTTCTAGCACCAAAACCAGGAACAGAGCAATTTAAAAAGAGCTTCCAATACTCTGGTACAGTTCTGAGGAACAAGCTACTACATGTAAAATCTGCTGAAAATATTAGAGTATTTAAGAAGAGATATCATAAGCATGTATGTGTTTCTAATAGATAATGTGTTATGAATCTGTAATTAAATTGCTTGTGTGTAAGTTTTAAATTCTTTTTATTTTATTTTTGTTTCATTATATTTTATTGTAATGATTGTTTTCATGGGATTTGATATTTTTGAAAAAAATATCAGTCTGTTTAGAATGTAAAAATATGACTTAAGCACTATTTTTAGCTCACTTTGGTTCATAGATTTTGTAAACATCGGGTGAATACAATTGGCTATTACCAAGGTCATTTTCAGTCCACCTGTTAGCTGAATTGTATGCAGCCTTTCTTTTTTTTTATTTCCAGTGTGAGAATTTGATTCTTAGATAGGGCTATTCTTGCTTACGTGATAAATGTCATTTGTTTTATTGCGCTGTTCAAATTAGTAAATCACGCAGCTGTCACGTGAGCTACCACGTGATCTAAATTCGAGGCTTAAAACAGCCAATTGGTATTAAATTTATTCAGTCGTATCTTTTACACCTTGAGGGTACAAGGTGTTTCTATTGTTGATGTCAGATTGTTTTTTGAAGTTCATCTGTTTTTGGGATTTAATAATTTATTCTCTAGAAGACTAAACAAGTGTACTTTTTTATAAAAAGTTCTGGGACAAAGAAATTCAGTGGAAATTTATTCTGGAATTCTAAATGGAAACATTATAAACTGTGATTCAATCGAGGATTTGTTGTCATTTGTACAGCACCTCATCTGACATCATTGCCTTCCATATTAGAATGTCATCGAGATTCGAACCTGGATTCAATTAGAACTGTTTAGTGATAGGACTTATATTTTTCAACTTTAGGATTAATTTTTGGATTATATTCACAAACCGTTAAGTCCTATTTCCTATTTTTACATTGTTTTCTAGGGAAATAAATTATTTTGTTAAAATTTACAAAGCTTGTTGACTTCACTCTTTTCTTTTGTTACATTTGTACGAGCCTACACGTAACAAATGGAATTTAGTATTTTAATACTAAACATGTTAAACTAAACAGTAATTATTGCTACCTTCATATAATGTGCATTGTTATACTCTTCTTAAGAGGGCCTCAAGAGAGAATAGTCCTTGACTAATGAGTTTCCCTCTATAAATAAAGCATAATTATTATTAATATCTGTTATTGATGGATGCCTATGACATGGTTGACTTTACTGCAAATGGAATACTGTATATTTTGCATAATAAATGTGTTTATTTTTAATGCAAGTGGACGGTGTAAACACTTATATACTTTCATAGAAGTGAAGTTGTAAATACTAATTAGTACGAATTTGTTTATCAATATGTGTAGCTTTCATTGTGACATCACAGCGCATGATATTCAATCTGGATTGTACTGGATCACACCTTTAGGTTCATTTCGTCCAAAAATGTCTATGTACTTTAACATTAAATTTGCCGTAGGCACCTCTCGGGGCATGTAAATAATGACCTTCCAAAAGAATGTGGATGTATACGAATCCAAAGGAAGTGAATACTTGCCACTTAAAGGCATGTAGAATCAAACTATATAAAATGACACCCATTACTGAAATAGTTGGTGCTGAATGCCTACATGACCCGTGTGACTTGTACTATAATAGTCTTGCTAATAAGCCAAATGAGAAGAGGGTTAATAAGATTAATAGTCTTGCTAATAAGCCATATGAGAAGAGGGTTAATAAGATTAATAGTCTTGCTAATAAGCCATATGAGAAGAGGGTTAATAAGATTAATAGTCTTGCTAATAAGCCATATGAGAAGAGGGTTAATAAGATTAATAGTCTTACTGATAAGTCATATGAGAAGAGATTTAATAAGATTAATAGTCTTGCTAGTAAGCAATAATGAGAAGAGATTTAATAAGATTAATAGTTTTGCTAAAAAGCAATATGAGAAGCAATTTAATAAGATTAATAGTCTTGCTAATAAGCCATATGAGAAGAGAGTTAATAAGGTTAATAGTCTTGCTAATAAGCCATATGAGAAGAGATTTAATAAGATTAATAATCTTGCTAATAAGCCATATGAGAAGAGGGTTAATAAGATTAATAGTCTTGCTAATAAGCCATATGAGAAAAATGTTAATAAGATTAATAGTGTTGCTAATAAGCCATATGAGTGATGTGATGTGATTATGATTTTTAACGTAGCTTTAACAATTTTTCAGTCATATCGCTACGATGTCTGCAGTGTGGCAGTTTATAGTGATGTCTAGCACTGGGGCATCATGCCGCAGACATGTAGCATGATAAGCCATATGAGAAGAGGGTTAATAAGATTAATAGTCTTGCTAATAAGCCATATGAGAACAGAGTTAATTAGATTAATAGTCTTGCTAATCATTCAGTTAAGAATTAATGCAAGAAGAAAACGAGTAAATTATGGGACTAGGGTCAGTTAAACAAATTCTGTGGGTCCTGTAACAGGCTTGAAAAAGGCTGGGTCAATAGGTATGGTTTTTACAAAACAATTTGTTCAGTTTATGAACTCATATGTTCTTGATTAGTTCCAATTGTCAAATAGCACAACTATGAAGTATTCCCTAAAATACAATGCCAGAATTAAAATGGAGGTGGAAGGAGTTTAGAAGGGTCAGTTGGATTACAGAAGCATAATTGTGTTACTTGGCCTTAAACATTGTTTGCCTTTTAAAAACATATGAGCTTATTTATCACCGAAACACAGAAAGGTTAGTATATACTTACTTTTCATATCCAAATATTTTCATGTAAGTGCTTGTTCCTCTGATTTTACAGTACCTCTGCACACACTGTCAAGGTAAAAGCTTACAGTGACTTGCATAAGCAATGATTATGTTTTCCCAACAATCCCAAGTTAATGTTTGATTTAATAAAGATAAATATTATCACCCACTTGTTCCAGACTTATTGAACAACTTAAGGAAAATTTAACATAACAAAACAGACTGTTATTTGTCTTTCTTAAAAAATGCAGACTCACTACAAGCTTTAACATTAATCTGTGTTTGTACTTAATGTAATTTCCCCGATTCTGGCACACATCTCAAGGACATGTTTTAGTCAAATTTAAGAGATGAGTAAGCAGATATTCCTGCCTTAATGATGTTGTCAATATATTGACATTTTGTTTTTCTTCATTTGTTTTCTCACTGAGCAGTACTTTGGTTTGCCTTATAATCTACATGAATCAAGTCCATTTCAGTAGACATATGGAGTCGTAAAGTGTAATAGATTGGACCAATTAATGATTGAAGATTTGTTGGGTGTTCGATGTAAATCAATTCTACTCAAAAACATATAGTGTCTACAATGCTGTATTTGTGTTACAGAATGAGCCATGGTATTATGTTTTGATAATATGTGACTTTTATGTGAGAGAAATTTATATTAAAAGAAATCAAAAGTTGTAAAATTCATTAATTAATAGCCCCCTTTCTTATTGTCAGTATGAATTAAAAATATTCTGTTGTATTTTCTTACAATTCTGTAATGATGGAAGTCATAACATACAAATTGCATATATAAGTCAAACAGGGTTGTTTCCATGTATGTACAACCAATGGTCTGTAGTCTGGATCTGGCCCACTACTTGGTTTTTATCCTTTTATTTTACATCATAATGTGTGGAATTACAAATTGCTTATCTTGCCTGCACCATGGAGGATGTTGCACATGCCTGGTCTATCTCATTATGCAGTGGTGGGAGCCACATTAATTTCTAAAACACCACAACAAAAATTCATTTAAATGTGCAGAAAAATACACATCAGTTTTGTAAGCTCGACTTTGTTTAATTCAGTCCATCTCCACTATATTTAGAAAATTCACCACTTTTTTTCAAAATCAAGGGTGGGGGGATGGAATTTTCCCCCTAAATTAAAATTTTTTCAACAGACACTGGCCAGATATAAATTGAAGTTGAGAGTCAGGAATTTCTGGCAGTTGCACTGCTAACAGATGGGGTTAGGAGAGTATACCAAAAAATGAGTATCCCTCACTATGTCACCCTTCATTATAACACTGTTCTTCTTTTTATAAGGCTTCTATTGTCATGGATCCCATGTCATTAAGTGTTAGCAAAATTATATGTATAATGTACTTCATTAGAAGGGAGTCGAACTGTAATGCAATATACTGTACTTATATCATTTCCATGGACAGTATTTTAATGAGGGATGCTGTAATAATATTGAATTTATAAGAAACTATCAATTTGTGACATGTATTGAAGTGTTCAAATGTATTATTGAAACTGTTGGTTTGCATGTGTAATCTGTGATTTTTAACATGCAAACAGAATAGACCCAGATCTGCCATTATATAATGTGCCAGTAGATCAGGGTTTGTGTTGTTCTTTGAAGTCATAAGAAAAAAAAAATAAACAGCATACACTATAATATACTGGAGCATAATGTGATATTACCATATTTACTGCAGGTTTTTTTTGACACCAAAATAATGTGTTATAGCTTTGTTATTTTTTGACTTCATTTCAAAAGAAGTTTATTTATGTACTTATGTTCACTGATAGACAGGTCAGATAGACTAGCACAGTTATCTATGTCGGAAAGTGAAGAATGGTTGCTTTTCTTCAGAAATTGACCTGACAAGTGTTTATCAAATACAGTGTATTGTAAGAAACATGCTTCACAGTTCACTGATACTGATAATGTAACAAAGACTATATTAATTTCTTGTTGTCAAAAATTGTTGGTTAGAAAATTACTAACAGAATATGTCACACAATTTTTAAAGAAAAAACCATATTATGTGCAAGCCATTAGCAAGAAAGAGATGGTACTAAAACCTACACCCAGTCACATATCTAGAAACAAGTTTCACTGCAGAAAAACTTATTTAAAAATAAATTTAAAACAAAATAAGTTCTTATTTCACATGTTTTATATATTGTTATGAATTTATAGGTATTGGAATGTAGTACCGTGTGTACTTGCTTATAAGTTGAGTCCAGCTGCAAACTGCACAGACCCAGGTATGCCGCTGCATAATGTGCTAGCAGATCTGGGTCTGTGCAGTTTGTAAGGATTAATCATTAGAACAAACAACACAAACCCTGATCTGTAGGCACACATGCTATGGCAGATCAGGAACTTTGTTGTTTACAGTCTGACTTGACTTATAAGTGAGTATATATGGTTCATGCTGAGATTAGTTTTATATAAGACCAGACTGCTAAAATTGTGATCTGTATAGCTAGCTGAGTACATTAGTTTTGTTAGTAATATTTAGACTTTGATCTTCTACTCATCTATCTGCTACCAGAATAAAATTGTTATTTCTTTCACTATTTAGAAAAAAGAACCAATGATCATCCTTTTTTTAAATCAGTTTTCATTTGTATTTAGTGATAAACCCTGAAAGCAATCCGAGTTAGGAGTTAAGAAGTATGTATGTATATATGTATGTATGTGTGTATGTATGTATGTATGTATGTATGTATGTGTGTATGTATGTATGTATGTTTGTATGTATGTATGTATGTATGTTATAATACAGTCTCACTGTAAGGGAGTACACTGTGTGACTCCATTGGATAGCATTATAACTGATATAATGAAAATGCTGTATACAGACAAGAACTAAAATTTCTGTGATATTATCATACAAAATATAACTTTCTCCATGCTCTAAGTGGTCAGCATGTATTTTCATGACCATATTAGATCTAGGGAAAATTTGAAGATTTGCAGGTGTTTTGATTTTAGCTACTTAAGACTCAGGTACACAGCAGGTATTATTTTAAATTTACTTGAGTATGTGTTTACCACAGGAGATTTACAGGATAGTGTTGAAATGGTATAGAGTGTGATGTGCAGCATCGATATATTATGGCACAATTTACAGAAAGAATAAACAATAATGTATCACCGTGGTGTTTGACTGAAGAAGTTCACTTGGCACTCCTAATTTACTAGTCTCTTGATAAGAGTTGCGGGTCTTGACCCACATTTTTCCCATCTTAAGGGCACTTTAAAACTTAAAGTGGCCAAAATAGAAGTGTATTGGTCGGCATTTACTTGCCATCATGTTGATGTATTTGTTATTCATGTTTTGGTTAAACAAATCTGATGTTGTGTCAACTCTCAACTTGCCCTATCTTAGATTGGAGACATTTATGGCATGTGGTTTGAATTTTGATTCTTCCTTGTGATAGGAAGTTCTTTAAATAAAATAAAACTGTGATCCATGATATAATACATTGATTACACTGTGAAATGAATGTGTTGTAAATTCTGAAAGCGTATGGAACTAATATAGCTAAATACAGTATTTTATGTTAATTAAGTGTTGCAGTAACTTTGCATAATTCTGTATCACATTTTTCTAGATGATTTTTGCTAACAGTTTTGTTACCATTGCAAAATAGAAAGTGGGAAGTATATTTTTTCACTTTTGGAATTCAAGCTGCAAATTTCTTACATTTGCTTGCCTGGATTGAAAATCAAGCACGGTCTGTCAGTATCTTTTTCTGTCTGACTTTCTGTCTTTCATTCTTTCTATATTTGGAGAGTGTTGTTTGCATCAATTATATCTCAGTATATTTAATTCTCCTAGTTTCTGTGTAATAAATTAATTTAGTTAGATAATGGATAAATTAACACAAGTTTCACAGCTGAAATAATTCAGTGTGATTCTGTACCAAATTTTGCATCTCTATATGAACTAAAAGGTAGTACAATTACTTTTAAAACTAGGTTAATGTATAATTACATGAACTTCTGAATTATGCCATTTTATACCATGTTATTTCAGGTGGTAGGGCATTGAAATTATAGTAATCGAATGGCGATGGGTTCAGCACCAGCCTGGGCCAGTGCATGTTGGCTGCCTCAGACCAGTGTCCTTGGGAAAGGCACTTAGCTCCCATTTCATCATCATGAGCCAATAATGTGTTAAAAATTCCCTTAAAAACCGTCCAACCAACCAGTGTCCATTTTATGCTGTTAATGATTTTGTGTCTTTTATTCTCTTTCCACTCAGAAAGACATTCTGCCTAATTATTCAATTGTGTTTGCATCCTTTCTAGTGATATTACAAATGCAAACCATTTTTCAGGTTGACTGAAAAAAAGCCCTGTCTCTGTAGGTCCACTGAATTTTGTTGTGATAACACAGTGTGGCGGTAAAAACAAGTGTACATGTACTTAGAGAAAATCGCTAAGCATGGATGGGTGATTCCTGACCCATAAGCATACTGTCTTTAAAGACTTAACCCAGGAACATGGAGGTTTAGAAAACCACTTTAAACAATGTCATGAATTATTAATAGAAAAATGATACAAAATATATATATTTTGCCTCTTGGCTTGTTGCAGTGACTGTCATTGCACAATAGAAATTCTAGTATTCTGCTGACCAGTCTAAACACACAGTCTGGTCTTTGCCATGCATTGTTTTCCACATGTAAGTCAGTCAAGTCTGTCACAAATCCAGTATGTCATTGCTATGGGTTTTATTATATAACATACACATTTTCGAATATTTATAACTTAAATGTCTCATCTACTATCATTGAATATTCACCTTATACTTAAGTGTCTTTTGTGAATCAACAGGAATTCTTTTAAGAAAAAATTGCAATTTAAAAACTTTAACTGTTCTAATTAGTGGGCAGAGCATCCTCTTAAAACCTGAGACATCATTTAAATAAAATGTTTTCCATGTTTTTCAGAGAGCAGAGGTCAGAGTAGGCAAGCCAAGAAATCTGATCATCCAGACGAGAAAATTATAGAGTGAGTTTTTGAGACCATGTTGGAGAGAGAGAGAGAGAGAGAGTTTTACGTCACATCATCTTGGTGCTGTAATGAATATTGTAGTTTTCATAGGAAAATTAAACAACCTCATATACATTGTTTCAATTTATACATTTGATGGTGAATTACATTGTTAATTGTTAAAAGCTTTTATTAATCCATAAATGGTCCATCAGAAGATAGTTTCTTGTTCCACAAAGAGAGCCGTAACATTTTCATGGTCTGATCATTTTTCTCACATGAGTTGTGAGGGAGGATTTGCTTTTATTCTGTGTGTCAACACAGTCACAGTATCTTTAAATTATATCCATAGCAGTGTAAGTTTAGTTCCTTAGCACATTTCTAGTTCTGAGAATTTTACATTATATACTTTGATGTGTTCAAAATGTCGCATGTGCTAAACTCAGGCATTGCAAAGAAAATATTATAACAAGATCTTGCATGGAATACATGACTGTATGCCAAAAGTTTAAGTTGCCTGTTTATGTTTAATTACTTGCCATAACTTTTATTCAAAGTAAATTTGGGAAATAAAGTCAGAAGATTTACTATATCATGTTTATGTAAAGTATGCACTTAGCTGCAAACAGCATACAATCATGTCTGCATTATAAGAAAGTAGATGGGTGACTGGTTGCTATTTACATTATTTAGGGTATTCATTATATACGAGTCAGTGTAGTACCAAGTGAGGTATGTTGTCCCCACAATAAAACCCATGGCATTATATATGGGTTAATGCAACTGCATTGTCTGCACAATAAACCCATGCCATTATATATGGGTTAATGCAGTAGCAGGTAAGATATGTTGTCCCCACTTTAAACCCATTGCATTATATATGGGTTAATGCAGCTGTGTTGTCCCCACAATAAACACATGCCATTATATATGGGTTAATGCAGTAGCAGGTGAGATATGTTGTTCCCGCTGTAAACCCATGATAGTACATATTGATTAATGTAGAAGCAGGCAAGCTGTGTTGTCCCCACAATAAACCCATGGTATTATATATGGGTTAATGCAGTAGCAAGTGCAATATGTTGTCCCCACAAAAAACCCATGTCATTTTATATGGCCAAATGCAGAAGCAGCTGAACTGTGTTGTCCCCACAGAAAACTTGTGTCATTATAAATTGGTAAATGTGGTAGCAGGTGAGCTGTTTTCACCATACAACATGTTTGACAAAGTTATTTTGGTTTGTTGTAGAGAGACAGAGGAGAATACTGAAGGAGAAGTGACTGCTAAGAAAGATGATGCAGAGAGCCTAGTTAAAGAGACCAAACAGGTAAATGAACAAGTTGCTTTAAATAACGATATTGTATCAGTATGTATTTCATATGAAATTTATGAAATGAGTTGAAAAAGTTCTGTTGCTTCTGAGCCTCTGCAAACTAAAGATTGAAATTTTTTAAATGAGTCTGATTAAATGTCATGTGAAATGAACATAAAATATAATACAAAACCTTGATTTTGTCTGTTAACAATAAAATGTGCAGCCATTTGTAACACAATCAAGTGTTTGTAACACAGTTTAATGTTTATTTCTTTATACAGGTGTCTACTGTTACTGTGTGTTATGTTTTAATTACACATGTTTACCATGCTTGACATATTAACATGGTATTGTACTTCAAGATGGGTAGGGACATGGAATTGAAACATAAAAGATTGGTCCAAAGAATTGTAGGTTTTAGAAGAAATACATGTATTGATCCAGGTTTTAGCTCACCTGGCCAAAGTTCAGTTCAGGTGAATGTATGGCATGTTCTTGCAGCTGTCATCCATCCATCAACACGTTAGCTTATGAACCCAATGGAGGATTTATTTTTAAAGAGATTAGACTTGGTGCATCTTTGACAAGCTCATCCTTTTTACAGAATAGCCAGTCATATGTTTGTAATTACATTTAACGAAGGTTCTGAAAATAAATATGGTTTTAAAGAAACTTGTTGTATAAGCTTATATGACATAGATCTTGGGTGAGTTTCATTATTAGCAACATCTATGTACATTATCATCACTGACTTAAATATCCAAACATTAAAAATTACTTTTTGTCTTTCTGGATAATTCTTGTACTAATGATAATTGTTCCCAAATATTTCAGTTAATGGTAAGTTTTCCTTGCCTTTTGAATCATTGTTTTTCCGTCATCTGTAACTGTTGGTATCTTTTAGTTTATGAAATCTATCCCTTGTCTTAATAGTATTCAGTATATCACTGTAATCCAGTTGGGTTGATTTTATTGCTTGAGTCTCTTGAAATTAATAGGAGCATGAGTGTTTAGGAGGTCAGTAAATGCTGTCTCTGATATGTACATGAGGAATATGCCTGCAAAACCTGGGCAGTGTACCAGCGCCATGCAAAGAAATTGAACCACTTCCACACTACCTGCCTCAGAAGACTCCTAAACATCAAGTGGCAAGACAGGATCCTGGATACTGAGGTCCTTGCCCAAACAAGCCTTCCCAGTATCTACACCATCTTGATGCAATCACAGTTGTGATGGGCAGGCCATGTAGCTCGCATGCCAGACCGCTGGCTTCCAAAAAAAACTCTTTTATGGCAAGCTTGAACAAGGAAAACGCAACAAAGGAGGCCAGAGAAAATGTTACAAGGACACCCTGAAATTGTCATTAAAGAACTTTGGCATTAGCTATGACATGTGGGAGCAGACTGCCAGGACAGGGTTGTGTGGCGCTCTTCCATCACTAAAGGTGCTGCAACTTGCTCAAGGCCAACAGGACAGCCATGGCAGAACAATGGAGGCAGGCCAGGAAATCCCGAGCCAGTAACCCCACGTTCAGCGATGCTACCATCCCATATCCACAATGCCACAGCACATTCAGGGCACACACCGGCCTCATCAGCCACCTACACACCCACAGACCATTTGTTCCCAATAAAACACTGGATGACTAAAGTGGTCCTCATTGACTTGATGGATGAACTATACATGAGGGATCAATCTCCCTCTTCAATGAATTTATGAATACTGTGAATTGTACATCCACGCATGAATTTTAACCAGACTTTGTATTTAGTTGCATTCCAGTGAACAGGTTGATAGTCAGCACTCTGACATTGATTTTGAGGTCAAAATTCTTGACTCTGGTGTTTTTACTTGTACCGGCTAGTATGCATGATAACGTAATCAAGTATGAATGGATTTTTAACCCATTTTGTGGATATGTCTGAAGAATAACTTAAATGAGTCTGCTTAAATAACTTGTTTTGTTTTCTTCTTTCCAAAAGTAGTAAACCTGGACATGACCAAACTTAGCCTGTGGGTATATCTTGATATGATTCCTGGAAATTGTTTTGACCAGTAGAGCATCAGTCCCTTGTAGGGACTTTCGTTTCATATTGACAATGACATTGGCAATGACGCTGACAACTTTTATTTCATATTTAAGGCTACTGGCCGGCATATAATTAAAATTTATGAATGATATAACACAAGAGTGCCTTAATACATCACCGTGTTCAGTGCTAAATTACAGATGGATGCCCTTGTCAATGAATAATCGGGTGGTAAATGAAAAAACATTTGGCAAGAATTCAGGGAACAGTAACACATTGGTTAGCATGCAGGACTTCTCTGCAGGAGTACCAGGTTAAATTTCCCAGACCAGGTCTGGCTGGCTGACAAATGGTGTCCCCGAACAAGATTCTTTACTCTCATTGATGAACGAAAAAATGCCACAAAGAAACACAACTTAAAGTGGGCTAAGTCCTCCAGATTAGAAATATTATTATTATTATGTCTATCAGATTCAAACCAATTATATTTTTAGGCAAGAGGAATGGTAGATCAGCGTCAGAATGCTGAACTTCTACATAGGAGTTCTATGCCCAAATAAGGTTGTCAGCTACCTTGTTGTGTCCTTATTGGTATCTTACCAGTTCTTTTCAGTAACACAAAACTTTATTTCACTTTTCATGTTCAGCTTTCAGTTTAACATATATACTCACTTATGAGTCCAACTGAAACTGCACAGACCCAGATCTGCCAGCGCATATGCGCTGGCAGATCTGGTTTGTGCAGTTTGTTATGAGTAATCAGTAGAACAAACAGCATAGACCCTGATCTGCAGGTGCATTATGCTACGGCAGATGAGATCTTTGTTGATTACAGTTTGACTCAACTTATAAGCGAGTATATACGGTACTTTCAATGCTTTAGCATCAAAATTAGTTAACTTTTTTTATCTTAAGAAACAACAATAGCGCCGAAATCGTTCTTCCTTGTTTAGTACATTTTTAAAGATAGACTGATTGGAGTAGACGACTTTAGCAAGCTGAACCAATATTTTGCGATCTACATTTACAATGCTGCAGTATATTTATTTGAATAATTTATTTTATTTCAGGAAGACCAAATACAGCCCTACCTCTTTATAATGCCATTCATTATAACATGCTTTTGGATATAATGTAGTATTACTGTGGACCCCATGATGAAATAAAACAATTTTACTTAAATTGGTATATCAGATATAGGAAATATTGATTCAAAGAAAACAACATTTAGATTAGTATTGTCTTTATTTCCATATTTAATCATTATTATTTGACAAAATTAAATGTGCAGATTCCATGAAGTGATTAAAATACATTTAATTTACATAAACTGAAAGTTGTACTATATATGTGACTTGTGTTCTGTTTATTTCCCAGCCACCCAAACAGGCATACACACAGTCATTCAAAATTTGTGACTACTCTTGCTATACCACAGTATGGTACATAACACAGTCTGCAGTTATGAACTTGAGTTACTGCTTTATTAATCTATGTTTGAGTGGTGTTGTTTATTTCCACATACAAATGCATGTGCACACACACACACACACACACACACACACACACACACACACACACTTTTTTATCATTCTCAATATACTGCAGTTCAGTATATGTGGTCAGCCATGATGGACTCAAACTACTGTTAAACGGTTGAATGATATCATGCTCACTTGGGCCCCTTGTTATCAATGTCATGCCTGAACAAAGTCTTATATAACATATAGTATTGAATAAATGCATGGTCATGATGAAAAAAAGATGAAACAGAAAGGTTTTCCTCAAAACGCAAAACTCCGTTAGGCTTTATTTATGTTCCATATTTCAGGAGGAACTATCTGTGTCACAGGAGCTATCTGTGTCACAGGAATTACCTGTGTCACAGGAACAGGCTCTTGAGGAAGCAAAGACAGAACCAGCACTGCGCACACCAGTCCAGATTATCAGTGAGCAGGTCAAAGACGAAGTCTACATAGAAGTCACAGCCGTAGCAGCTGAGGGACGACCTCCAACACCACCCAGTGAAAGGTTACAACCTTTACAAACTTTATCAAAGTCTGAGGAATGGCATTTCATGCCTGATGTAGAGAGTCAGAAAGTTGACACTGAAAAGTACATGAAAGATGCACGTGATTCTAAAGATGATAAAACTGCTAAAGTTGCATCAAGTTTGAAAGAACCTCGTTGGGCTAAATCAATCATTCGACCAGACGCCTACTTTCAATCAGAGATGACTGGTGAAGGAACAACATCAACAGTGGGTAGATCAGCGGGCAGAATGCCTGGGGGAGTGCAGAGTCATTCAGGACAAGTATTGCGAATGACTAGAAGACAGAATGAGATCTTCAAAAAAGCGCCCCCTGTACGCACTCCCCCCTCTATCCCTAGCCCACATAACTTATTTGGTGGTAGGTCCCCACGCCACGGCCAAGCTTATAGTTCTGAGCTAGAACATCATGCTAGAAAAGTGAAAAGCCCAAGACATTTCATGGAGCATGGTAGGATATTTTTTGTAGTAATTTGAGTGATCTTGATCAAGAAAGACAAATTAACTTTATCTTAATACTGTGGATTCATTTTTATTTATAGGCTACGAATTCTTGTAAATTTTATTGTTGCCACAAAGCCTGAATTTTGAAGTCCAACAAATGATGTATGTTTGATGACAGTAGAGCCCTCTTCCCCATTCCACAAATTTAAATACCAAGAAAAATGTACATTTTTGCAAAACCATTAAAATTCATACATGCAAAATTAAATGAATTCATGCCATATGTGAAATTTGGGTTGCCTCCCTTTTATTGCAGGATCATTGACTCTTTTAAATTTAAAAATGTTTTAAATATTGTTTCATTATTTACATCAAGTATTATTTTCATAAGGCTTATTATGTGCACAAGAAAGGATTTTTAAGAAAAGTCATACTGAACTACCCAGGGATCTGTATTTTTTAAAAAAATGAAATGAAAAAATTAGGTCTGGTACAATTGACTTTTGGCAAATGTCATGCTTGGTTTTGTAACACTAGTGTTTACAATTTAAAATGCCAACAGCTGCTTATAAAATATATTTATTTGCTTTCATAAA
This sequence comes from Megalonaias nervosa, assembly GCA_016617855.1. Classification (NCBI taxonomy): domain Eukaryota; kingdom Metazoa; phylum Mollusca; class Bivalvia; order Unionida; family Unionidae; genus Megalonaias; species Megalonaias nervosa. The sequence goes on from JAECUM010001447.1 coordinate 119,348, forward strand.
ATTTAAGACATACTAATATATATATATATATATAAATATATATATATATAGATAGATATAGATATAGATATATATATATATATATATATATATATATATATATATATATATGTATGTATGTATGTATGTATGTATGTACAAGGAGCCACTTTAAGCAAATTAAGGAAATAATGTCTTCTATTTTACATCTGAAGTTAAGCCAAAAAAGAAAAAAGGTAATTATTGTGTGGTATCTATGATAAATGGAAAGATGGATGCAACTGGGTTTGTATGTGTTAATGGCACTTGTTCACAATGGGAAGTTTGGTAATTTCATGACATTCATTGAAACTTGCAGATACCTTCCTATAAAGGACATATGATTATAAAGGACAGAATTTATGTACTTATACATAAAACTTCTATAAAAATGAAATTTGTCCAGGATGGACAAATATAATCCATCATATGCATTGGTGTGGGAAATCTGACACAAGGGTCCGAGCCCATCATATGCATTGGTGTGGGAAATCTCACGCAAGGGTCAGAATCAATCATACACATTCTTGTGGGAAATCTCACACAAGGGTCAGAATCCATCATACATATTCTTGTGGGAAATCTCACACAAGGGCAGAATCCATCATATGCATTCTTGTGGGAAATCTCACACAAGGATCAGAATCCATGATACACATTCTTGTGGGAAATCTCACACAAGGGTCAGAATCCATCATACACATTCTTGTCTGAAATCTCACACAAGGGTCAGAATCTAGCATACCAGTATGCATTGGTTTAGGAGATCTCAAACAAAAGTCAGAATTCATATGCAGGAATGAGGCTTTGCAGAGTTTCTGACTACAAGTCCTAATTCTGAGTGTAGAATTTGCATAGTCCCTATCCCATACCAATGCATTTTATGGATTACAGTAAAACCTGTTTTGAAAGACCACTGCTATGTGACACCACCTGTCTTGAAAGACCATATTCTCAGTGCACAGATTTATTGATTGTATAGTGGTATGATCTGTTATGAGAGACCACCTGTCTTTAGAGACCATAATTGTTTGGTAGAAGAGTTGGTCTTTCAAGACAGGTTCTACTGTATAAACAACTCCTAGTTCTGAGTGTAGAATTTGCTTAGTCCCTATCCCATACCAATGCATTTTATGGATTATAAACAAGTCCTAATTCTGAGTGTAGAATTTGCATAGTTCCTATCCCACACCAATGCATTTTATGGATTATAAACAAGTCCCAATTCTGAGTGTAGAATTTGCATAGTCCCTATCCCATACCAATGCATTTTATGGATTACAAACAAGTCCTAATTCTGAGTGTAGAATTTGCATAGATCCTATCCCATACCAATGCATTTTATGGATTATAAACAAGTTCTAATTCTGAGGGTGTGATTGATGTATTCCATATTCCATACCAATGAGTATGATAGATTATTTTCTCACATTTCTAACTGGGAAAGAGTGGTTGAAAACAAGATTGAGAATAGCCTATATGGATATACCCACAGATATACAGAGTATTTTCTGAAAGTTTTATGTCAAGAGAAAGATCATTAAAAATTTTGTTTACAACACACATTTTTTTTTATAAACAATGATTACTACTAAGAAGCTCAGAAATTTTTTAAAATTGTTTTCAGTAGTTACCATGTTATAAGAATCTAAGACATTCATGATATCATAAGAATATTGATGTCATCTGCATTGTTGCTGAATGCATTCATGTGGGATAGACATATTCTACCTGGTTTTCTCATATGGGCAGCCTATTATATGCATATAGAAATGAGAGAAAATATTTTCTAAATCCCCTGGGTGTCCTTTATAGACAAGTTTAACTCTGATTTTATAAATATTTAGCATGATAATTTAGGCGAAAGCTGAACAGACTTTCTTAGGCAAGGGTATTGGTCAAGAAAATCCTCCCTTGTTTTTTGTGCTATTTTGTAGGGTATCAATTTGATCAGCTCTGCTTGTAGAGTAAAAACTGTAGAGGTCTTAAAAAGGTACAAATTTTGCCCATTTCAGAACGAGTCTTAAAAAAAGGGACAAGTGATGCCCATTTTAGAATGGTCTAACAATAGACAAGATTGGACATTTTGTCTGCTGTATCATTATGCATCTGCAAATTAGGGTCCATGTTGTTTGTTGGTTGCTGATTACTCCTAACAAACTGCTCAGAACCAGATCTGTTCGCACATTATGTAATAACTAAACAATATGTGATCAATAAATAAACATGTAGTAACTAAATAATATGTGATATAATATATATTGTATGATAAATTAAGAAAGTTAGGAATTAGATTGTATGATAATAAAAAAAAATGTAATTATAAATCTTGATCTTTCACATCATACAATAGTATTGATGATATAGTACATGGACATGGTTAATGTAGAATTCTTCTTTGTATACACAGTTCGTGAGAAAATGTTCACCTCCAGTTTCTGGGTGGAGCAAAGTAGAGTGTTTTATAATATTTGTTTTTGCTTGCTTTGGACTTAATTTGTTTGGACATATACTTAACCATTTTGTTATGGTGTTCTTGGTGAATGTAGTGCTAGTATTTGGGGTTTATTGATCTGGATTTAGACATAATTTTAGAGTGAGTACTTGTATGTCCCAGTCCTGTGTTATTAAGTATCATATTATGTTACCCATGTCAATACAGCCAGCTCGTACATCTATCCATCCCAGTGTTTGTTTCCTCTCAATAACTTTCAAAGGATTTAATAAATTAAAACTGAACTTGATATCAAACAGATCTCTGTAAAGTTCGAGTTTTTCACCTGGTTCTATCAGAATTTGATTTATGGCCTCAGATTGACTCGGGTGTAGGCATTTGCGTCATGAATTTCATTTCTGCTTAATACATTTAGAAAAACTTCAGCCATTGAAATCAAATTTGGTATGGCCTTAGTATGAAGGAGATATAGAACAACTGTTATTTATAAATTTTTGTGATATAATTTTTTAGTATTATAGTCTGAATTGGATTAGAAGTTTACACTTCCATCTGAAACTAATTTTGCTTCATTTACACCTTATTAATGGGTGCATCAGTGTTTTTTGGACACATTTATTGTTTGCAATAAAATTTGATCATTTATCATTTGACTGGACCTCTTTTATAAATCTGAAGACAATGATCACAAATATTTTCTTACAAGTCGGATCCAGTTGCAGATAGCACAGTCCAGATTTGCCATTGCATAATGCACCAACAGATCTGGGTCTTTGTGGTTTGTTTTGACTAATTTTAGCATTAACCCTGATCTTCCAACACATTATGAGATAACAAGTCAGGTCTATGTTGTTTGCACACAGGTCCGGAAATTATACTATACATTCAAGATGGGTTGGAATATTTGTTTTCCTAAGTGATATTTTGCTTCAGTGTGTTAAAAATTGCCAAATTTATTTTTCATTTTGATATAAAGTACAAAACACAAGCCATAATTAGTGCATCTACTGGATACAATAAGACATGTAGCATTCAGATAAGAAAGTAATGGTGATATTAGGGTGGGTGGACCTTTTCTCAAGAATATCATTTGTTTAGAAAATTAAATAGTGTGCAAGGAACAAATTTCATTTACAGAGGTTTGGATAATATCCAAATTTATTTTCTGGATAATGATTCAGATGGTTCACCTTTCTGTTCATAAGTTAAGTAAATAAATGGAAATTTACCCTACTTTTTTAGATGCTTGCAAAAGACCACATAAATATGGTAAGACAACTATAGAAAGATGTTTATTTTAACATTTGAATGTAATATTTATAATGCTTGATTTTTTAAATTTTTAAACTTTGCATGGTAGTATATGAATTGAACATTATTTATGTAATATAATTGATCATGATCTTCAATAATTCTTTTATTTGAAAACATTTAAACATTTATCCATCTTGTTAAATTTAAAAGTTGCATATGGTCATTGCATATAAACAAATAGGTTAATCCAGTAACCCTATGATAAATGATCCATATTACAGTATTCCCTCACTATAAGGCCCTTCATTATAACACAGTTCCATTTATAAGGCATGTATGGTCATGGATTCCATTTCATTGAGTGGTAGTAAAATTATATGTATCATGTACTTTATTATAAGGGCATTTCACTATAAGGAGGTATATTCTTTGGTTCCCATGTTCACCTTTATAATGAGGTAGTACTTATGTACTTCATTATAAGGCAGTCTTAAAATACAGTTTGTAATTTCTATGGTTCCTGTGGATGGCTTTATAATGAGGGAGTACTTATCATGTACTTCATTATAAGGCAGTCTTAAAATACAGTTGGTAATTTCTATGGTTCCTGTGGATGGCTTTATAATGAGGAAGTACTTATCATGTACTTCATTATAAGGCAGTCTTACCACATTGGTGGAAGCTTGATATAACTCACTTTGGAATTGATATGTATATCTATTGATCCATCCACACACCAGATTTAGGGAAAAATTAATAGGTTTTAGATTATGTTGAGTGTTCAAGTTGTGTTAAAATTGATTAAGCTCAGTGTTAAAGATTTTGAAATTAATCTAAGTGTTGATGTGTTTTAGATTAAGTTCAGTGTTCAAGTTTTTTTTATATAGATCTAACTCAGTGTTCAAGCTTAGTTTAGATTAAGTTCAGTGTTCCAGTTTTTTTATATAGATCTAACTCAGTGTTCAAGCTTAGTTTAGAATAAGGTTAGTGTTCATGTTTTATATGTTAAGTTCAATGTTAATGTTTTTATATCCTTGTCAGTGTTTGTGTTGTTTTAGATTCTGTCTAATGTTCATGTTTTTTGCTTAAGCTCAGTGTTCAAGTTTCTTTAGATTAAACTCAGTGTTAAAGTATTGTTAGATCAAGCTCAGTGTTTAAGTTTTTTAGATCAAGCTCAGTTTGAAGTTTCAAATTAAGCTCAGTGTTAAAGCTTTTAAAGATGAAGCTCAATGTTCAGGTTTTAGATTAAGCCAAGCATTCAACTTTTATTTTTCAGATTTAGGTCAGTGTCAAAATTTTAAGATTAAGCTCAGTATTAATGTTTTTTTATACTAAGCTCAGTGTTAATTTTTTTAGACTAAGCTCAGTGTTCAAGTGTTTTAGATTAAGCTCAGTGTTGAAGCTTTTTTAGATTATGTTCACTATTAAAGCATGTGAGATTAAGCTCAATCTTAAGTTTTTTTTAGATAAAGCTCAGTATTAGCATCTTTCAGATTAAGCTCAGTGTTAAAAGTTTTTATGAAATCAAGCTCAATATTAAAATTTTCCAAGATTAAACCTATTGTTAAAGTTTTATTAATTAAGCTCAGTGTCAAAGTTTTGAGATTAAGCTCACTGTTCAGGCTTATAGATTCCCTGTTCATTTTTTAGATAAAGCTCAGTGTTAAGGCTTATGGATTAAGCTCCCTGTTCAATTTTTTAGATAAATCTCAGTGATGAAGTTTCTCAGATGAAACTGAGTGTAAAACTTTTTTAGATGAAGCTCAGTGTTCATGTTTTTGTGTGTGCTTAGATTAAGCTCAGTGTTTGTTGCTTTTAGATTAAGCTCAGTATTTAAGTTTTTCAGATTCAGTTTATTGTAAACGTATTTTTGATCAGCTCAGTGTTAATTGTTTTAAGATAAAGCCTAATGTTATAGCATTTGTAGATTAGGATACTTATTTGTTGACTATTTTAGAATAAGCTCACAGTTAAAACTTGTGTGGTTAATCTTACTGTTAAAATATTTTGATTAGGCTCACTGTTAGAATATGTTGGATTAAGCTCACTGTTAAAATATTTTACATTAAGCTCACTGTTAAAACATTTTAAATTTAGCTCACTGTTAAAATATTTTAGATTAAGTTCACTGTTAGAATATGTTGGATTAAGCTCACTGTTAAAATATTTTAGATTAAGTTCATGGTTAAAATATTTTACATTAAGCTCACTGTTAAAAATATTTTCGATTAAGCTCACTGTTAAAATGTTTTAGATTCAGCTCACTTTTAAAATATTTTACATTTAGCTCACTATTAAATATTTTAGGTTAAGCTCACTTTTAAAACATTTTAGATTAAGTTCACTGTTAAATTATTTTATATTAAGCTCACTGTTAAAATATGTTGGATTAAGCTCACTTTAGATTAAGCTCACTGTTAAAATATGTTGGATTAAGCTTACTGTTAAAATATTTTAGATTAAGCTGAAATATTTTAACAGTAAGCTTAATCCAACATATTTTAACAGTGAGCTTAATATAAAATAATTTAACAGTGAACTTAATCTAAAATATTTTAGATTAATCTCACTGTTAAACTATTTTAGATTAAGCTCACTGTTAAAATATTTTAGATTAAGCTCACTGTTAAAATATTTTAGATTAAGCTCATGGATAAAATATTTACATTAAGTTCAGTGTTAAAATATTTTAGATTTAGCTCACTGTTCAAATATTTTAGATTAAGCTCGTTGCTAAAATATGTTGGATTAAGCTCACTGTTAAAATATGTTGGATTAAGCTCATGGTTAAAATATTTTACATTAAGCTAACTTAAAATATTTTAGATTAAGCTGACTGTTAAAATATTTTAGATTAAACTCATGGTTAAAAATATATTGGATTAAGCTCACTGTTAAAATATATTGAATTAGTTCACTGTTGAATATTTTAGATTAAGCTCACTGTTAAAATATATTGCATTAAGCTCACTGTTAAAATATATTGCATTAAGCTCACTGTTGAATATCTTAGATTAAGCTCACTGTTAAAATATTTTACATTAAGCTCACTGTTATAATATTTTAGATTAAACTCACTGTTAAAAATATGTTGGATTAAGCTCACTGTTAAAATATTTTAGATTAAGCTCACTGTTAAAATATTTTAGATTAAGCTCATGGTTAAAATATTTATATTAAGTTCAATGTTAAAATATTTTAGATTATGCTCACTGCTAAAATATGTTGGATTAAGCTCACTGTTAAAATATTTTAGATTAAGCTCACTGTTAAAATATTTTAGATTAAGCTCATGGTTAAAAGTATGTTGGATTAAGCTCACTGTTAAATATTTTATATTAAGCTCACTGTTAAAATATTTTAGATTAAGCTCACTTTTAAAATATTTTGGATAGGCTCACTATTTTTCATTAAGCTCACTGTTGAAAATATTTTATATTACAATTTAATTTTTAGAATATATAATTTGTTTCAAAATGTGTGTAACATTTGTTGTTTGAGATAACAGCTGCATGCAGTGATAATTGTTTTAATTTGATTCAGTGTTTTGGCATTAATATTTTATGGAATTCCTCTTCTCTTGTATATTAACATGTTTTGTTTTGTTTTAATCTTCATATTAATTTCACCAATACCATTATTGTAAAAAAAGAATATGTTACACCTTATTTTTGCAAAAGAGACAAATTACAGTGAAACATGTTCTATCAGACGTCTCCATAGTAAGATGTCAGCTGTTAAAGGAAAACTACAATGAATGCCCTTTCTTAATTTCTATAATATATTTCTCCTCAATATAAAGACAAGATTTTGAGGTTCCTTAAATATTCTTTATTACATATCCATTAATTATTGTACAATTAATCTGGTATTCCCTACATATGTTCAGTGTGTACTACTGCATCAAACACAATTATTGGAATTTTATTTATTTGTATTTGCTGATTTCTGGATGTCAGTGTTTTGTACAATCACCAAATCAGACTTTGATAAATCCCACTTTGCTTTGCATTTCATTCACGTTTGTATTGCTGGAAATATTAGGAAACTGTAAAATAGAGGGTTATACAATTCATTTCTTGTTTTGTGTTAGTGGAAAATTTTATTATGGTGTTAGAATATGGTCTCAGTCTCATGGTTTTGAGTGTTATCCAAACACTATAATAGGCTTGTTCTTTTTACTGATTCAGAACAAACTATATAGTTTGGTACATTTATACACATGTTTCAGTGTATTCTATCTGTCAGTAATTTTTACTCCAGATGTTGATGTTTCAAAATACTCATGTATTTATAATTTTAAAAACTTCTTGATTGAAATGTATATGTGAATTAGACAGTAATAACTGTTTAAAAATTGTTCTCTTCATTTTTATAGTTAAATAGTATTATCAGGGCTTAGAGTCATTTGCTGAATTTGTTGGAACAATTTCTTCCTTTTCATATTTTCATTTGAATTAGTCATAAAATATGTACTCTATCTGTTTATTCCATTGATTAATATGTCATTTCCCCATTTGATGAACAGTAACAGAGTTGAGAAAGGATGGATGTAAGTCAGCGCCCCCTGGTAGTCTAGCTGATCAAGAGGAGTTAACAGCATCACTAAATGTGTTTAAAATCCATGCTCCTGAGCGTGTTCATACAGCCCCTGCATCAGCAGCAGGTCTTGATGACAATGGTAACTGTTAACAACAGAATTACCCATGTGACATTTATAACTTAGTGGATCAGTGATTAATGTTGCTTCTCATCAGTATGTGTGGATTATAAAATGTCTATATTTTAATCCATCTAAACATCCGTGCGGCACAGCTCTTCAGCCCTTAAGTTAATTAGATGGTATTTTTTTAAGGTGAATTGCCTATTACATGCACATGTGCCTCTTCAAGGTTCTATTTTTTCAGGTTGAATATTGACAGAATTATTACTCTTCTTCTATCATTATTACAGTGCCACTACAGCATGTCCTGGTAAAAATTGGAACTCAGAAACCATTCAACCTATCCTGATGCAATTTGATGTGTATATATACATTGCCTCATAGTTCTAGATATCTCTTTTGTTGGTTTTGTCTCAACAAATTCATTTTGAATAGAGTTTAATCCTTGATAATTAACTTTATATCTTCATATCAGATGTTGCTTTTAACCAGCACTGTTCTGCAACAATTGCACAGAAATAGATGCTGTTTATTGCTGTGAATTTACAATCTTGATGGCGGTTTTTCCCTTTTTCCATTAGTATTACATCTGCTTAACAGTATAATTCAGGAACAGTTTAATTTATTCTGATGCTATTTGGTGTGTACATTGACTCACCAGATTTTCCTTTTATGGGTTATGTCACCACTATATTTTGAACCAAATTATTGGTCTTGAAAATTATATTCATATCTTGCGATGGGATGTTGCATTGTAGCCATATATCCCTAGAAGCTTTGAGTATATTCTAATGCAGTTTGGCATAAAGGTTATAGACTGGCATTTGCCTTATATGACTTTGGTTTCTGCAAGAATATTCCTCTAAATTTTTTTGAATTTCAATTTGGTATATGGTTTCAAATTAATGAAACCTTGAGTGAGCTTGATTTCCATAATTTGACATCATTTACAGGATTTATGGCCCCTTTGTCCATGCATCAGAATATATATTCTGCAGCACAACTGTGTTAGTATTTGTTGGATTTCATCATAACTGGCATACAACTTTATGAGAATGAAACTTTGTATGGGTTTAATTCTAAGTATTCTACATTTTCATTTAGAAGAGTTATGGCCCCTACTTGCCCATTCTCCTATCTTTGCTTTCAGCAGCATAACTTTACTAGGGAATATTGCATTTCAGCCTAGTTATTATTATTATTGTTATTATTGTTATTATTATTATTATTATTATTATATTATTATTATTGATGAGACCTTCAATGGGTTAGATTGCTAGCATTTCATGTCAACATATAGAAGAGTTGTGCTCCTGAATGTCCATCATCCCCAAACATTGCTTTCAAACTGAATTTATGTTTAAGATGCTGCCAAGCAGATTGTATAGATTAGGGCCCTTTGCAGTGCATCCATCACTACTAGCAGTAGATTCTCAAGTCTGAGACTACTCCTTTGCTTGTTTTTTTAATCAGCTACTAGTTTCAAGTGAAGCAAATAAGTCACAAATTTCATTACTAAATGTCTTGAGAAACTACCATCCAGTATTTTTAACAGTTGCTAAGATGTCATAATGGCAAATGTTTGTTTTGGATCATTCGTTTGGGATTTGAGGATCAAAAATGGTATATTCTTTTTCAGAGACAAGCCTGTCCTAGACCTATCTCAAACAGATTTGTGTATGGGTTAATTTTTAATATGCATACTCTTTTGGGAGATGTTTTAATAATAATAATAACAACAGAAAAATGATAAGTACCAAACAACAAATGAATCAAACTCTTTCTTTGTTAGTCAAATTTGATTTGTAACAATAATGTGAAAAGACAGAAATAATAGTCCAGAAATAAATCACCAAGGAACTGAGTCTTGCTATTGGTTTTAAGCTTACAGATAATGTCATAATCTATTGACAGTAACAACTACTAAAGTACATGTCACTGACTGACATTCTAGTGCTGCAGTAATGTAAATCCCCCAAACAATTAATCATTCTTTCTTTAAAATAATCTGTTATTGATGTATATAATTCAGACATTTGAATTGTTTCTTTATCTGTTTTTAAAAGCCACCATAACACTGATAATGTCATAATTAGAGAATGGGAGAGCTTCTCAGCTGACTTTCTGTAGCATGTTGAGTGCAACATTTGTTAGTGGAGTTCATATATAATCCCTGGGATGAATGAGGTCTTTGTCTCATAATAGATTTTTCTGGATGCTGTATAAAATTTAATTATGTTTTAGATGACTGTATGTAATACTTCAGCAAGGATTATGAAACAATAATACTTGTACAGTTATTGTGGGCATCACATCTCTTTAAACTCAGTTGAAAACTGGTCATCATGCACAGACCTTTTATGGGAGACCATCCGTCATGATAAACTTCATTTTATTGGCAGAAGGATTTTTATTGTTGTAACCAGGACTAAGCATCCTGGTAGCCTCAGGATTCCAGGCACAGGATCTGTTAGAGTTATAACATACATTTTTACATATGTGATAAAACAAATATACCATCTCTGCCTTGATACAGTGTATGGACCTCATCTCCATCCTTGGCATGAGGAGGCAGAGGATAATGCCATGGATGCAGCAGACACTGGTACCAAGAAAGTGACCTTTGTCAACGAGAAGGGGAGAACTTATCCAGGCATCACACCGTCTAGTTATCAGTCTATAGCCTACATTGGCCGACCTATTGCACAAGTAAACCAGATCCCAGATCCTGTAAGTACAACAGCGCATTGGGTGCATTAGCAGATAATAGGGTCACAGGCATCGAGATAAGTAAATCCTAGTCAACGGTTTATATTTTTCTTACAGGAAGTTTTACTAAATTGATGATAGATACATTGTAATTAACCCAAAGATTGGGATTCCCATGTCTTCATTCCAACTCTCTACATTTGTTATTATTCTCAATTATTTTATTTCCTAATAGAAAAGGAATTATTCAGTACTCTATCATATCACTTGTTTGCTTTAGCATCAAACATGGAAATTATGTTAAATATTATCAAGTCAACAAAGGATGTCATACCACATTTAGAATGTCAACCAATTGTCATGCAGACACCTGGAGACAACCAGCCCAAGACAACAAAAATAAGAAAAAGATTTTAGTTTCTTGAGATCTCTGTCAGATGAGTTATGAATTGGTATTAATTTTACAGCAATGATGGCATCAGAATTGGCATCAAAATTTACTGTATGAATACATTATAGTGCTGTACATAGGGAATACATATCATATTCTACAGAATCTTTATAAAGTTTAATTGGAGAAAAGTGTATTGCTGATTTCACATAATTCTGTATGACTTCCTACTTAGCACACATCTTGTACTACTTAGTACACATCTTGTACCACTTAGTACACATCTTGTACCACTTAGTACACATATTGTACCATCTTGTACCACTAGTACACATCTTGTACCACTTAGCACACATCTTGTACCATCTTGTACCACTTAGTACACATCTTGTACCACTTAGCACACATCTTGTACCATCTAGCACACATCTTGTACCACTAAGCACACATCTTGTACCATCTAGCACACATCTTGTACCACTAGTACACATCTTGTACCATCTAGCACACATCTTGTACCACTAGTACACATCTTGTACCACTAGTACACATCTTGTACCATCTTGTACCATCTAGCACACATCTTGTACCACTTAGCACACATCTTGTACCATCTAGCACACATCTTGTACCAGTTTTGTAATTATTATTTATCTGATGTAGGTTTGAATTACTGATATAATTCATTAAAAAAAATTTTTAATGTATGAATGAAATTTATACAGTTTGTTTCCATACTTCTCATGATGGTGGTGGTGGTGATGGTGGTGAATGGCAATATTAAAAGGTTAAAGAGGCAAGACAGATCTGCTACATCTCCAGATTCACTTATATCTTGGACATGTTGCATTCTTATTTCTTGCTGCAATGAATATTTGTTTGTTTTTACACAAATATTGCTGATTGAAACTGACACTTTTTCTTCTTTTTTTCCTTTTTTTGGCATTTGGTCTTCATTGATCATGGAATAAATACTGCAGTGCTAACTTTCTTTGACATCTGTGTTTCAGGATGATGAGGCAGATTTGGTGTCCAAACAGAGGGAGGCTAAGGCAGCAGTGGATATACAAAGGTATTCCTTCTTAGAAAAACTCTTTTTGTATGTAAATATAGATGGAGAATCACATCCCTACTTCAGTTTTCTCCTCTCTTTAGGAAGCTTCACAGAAACATCTCTGAACGATGTTCTCTTGATGACTGAGGTACAGTGCTTCTTCTTCCATCATTTCTGGTCATTTTTGTACAACTGTCATAAGGCTAAGTGTATTATGTTGTTGTCCATTGATTCATCCATCTGGTTGTCTGTCCACTACCAGTTTGATTTCCACACAATACTTCAAGTTGTGTACCATCTATGTTGCCATTGCATTGTTGATGGCTTACATTTTGAGTATGGAACAAGTCTGTTGATTTTGGGATCAAACATCAAAGGTCAAAGTGACTGTGACCAAAAAAGCCAAAAAACATTATGTCTTTAGTTCCCCACTATCTACTGTTACCAAATGTTGTGGGTAGCTTGTGCTTGTAGAAAGGAAGAAGCCTGTCAGTTTCAGGGTGTAAAGGTCAAAAGTCATGATCACTGTGACTGAAAGAAAGCAAATGGTGTCCATGCAATAATGTATGGACTGCTTGCACTTGGAGTAAGAAAGAAGCCTATTTATTTTCTGGATTTGCAGAATAAACTTTTGTTCTTGTGTAAATACTTTGATCAAACATCATGGATGGCTTGCACTTGTGTAATAATGAAATCTATAGATTCTGTGCCCTAGAGATCAAAGGTCAGTCATTGTAAGTCTGTTAAGAAAATTGGTTTCTGCACGTTAAGTTTAGCTCAAACTGTATTCCTTGACAAAAGGTTAAGGTCATTCAGACCCTTTAGTCAGTAATTAACCAAATACCAATAATGCCTAAATACAGGACTGTTAAACACAAGATGTGTGTATAAAGTGACAGTTACAGTACTTTTGTTAAACACTGGAAACAAATTAGGTACCAGTTTTAGTTAAAAAGTAAGTTTATGGTGTGGCCTTTATCCGGAATACATGACTGTTTTTCCTTCAAAATTTGCTGTTTTTAACTTCTCAAAAACCACAGGACAAGTTTCAGCCTTGTTTAACAGATTATATCCTGGTTTGCAGAGCTTTCAGGTTTGTACAGATGGTGCTGATCTGATATTAAATATTGCCACCATTTCTAAAATAGAAAATCATATAAAGGCAACTTTTCTTAAAAACCTCTAAACAGAATGTCACCAGATTGGACAGACAGAAAACACCCTGGCATAAAGGGTTTTCAGATTTATAGAAGTGACTCAAATACATTTATGATGTCATTATTGACATGACCAGGTGGGTAATAGACATTCAGTATAGCAAACAAACAGCAAACCTTTAAAGTTTATACTGCTGATGGAAGGTATAACACTCTTGTAATTCTTTGTTATTGTTTGTATAGACATGCAGGTATGAATTTTGCTAATATTTGTATAGACATGCACATATGAATTTTCCTAATGTTCATGTAGACATTCAGGTATGAATTTGCCTAATGTTCAGATACAGATGCAGGTATGAATTTTATTAATTGTTCATATACACATGAAGGTATGAATTTTCTGGAGTGTAACTTTTGAACTGTTAAAGAGATTTTAATGAAACTTCCCCTAAACTGTATGACTTGACAGTGTGGTTTGTACCATAACCACTCCCTGTGCCTTGAGGTCAAGGTCACAGCAAGAGAAAATGTGATTCTTTGACTTTTATCCTTGCTCAGAATATAACTTTTGAATAAATGACAATATCTATTTTTTGAAACCTTTCTAGTGTATATTTTCAGACTAGGTAGTTTCTCATACCTTAACCATGCTCCTTTTTCTCAAGGTCATTATCACATGGCATAATTATATGACCTATATCCTTGTCCAAATTATAACTTTGAACCATGGAAATAATTCATTGACACTTTTGTCAATTATATATGAAGTATAAATAGTAAGTCACATGCCAAGTCATGCCCCCATCTCGAGGTCAAGGTCAGAGCAAGTGAAAATATAAACCTGTGACCTAAATCCATGTACTGGTATAACTTTTAAACTAATGAAAACTTTTGGCTTGCATATATTTTGACTTGAGAGTGTCATACCCCATGGCCTTAACGTCCAGGTCACAGGTCACAGCAAGGGCTAACATAAGGCAGTGAACTGGTTCTTTATCCGGGCTGTCACTTTTTAACATCAACAAATATTTTGATGGAACTTCAACTATGTCCATATCTTTTCATAACTTAGTTGAGTCTATTGCTAAAATGTCAGTGTGATTAGTAGGGAAAAGGTCAGAAGATTGGGTGTATCATGTAACAATTGTTGTACTTGAGTTTTTTTCATCAGTTTGACTGAATTATTGGCCCTTTTTCTCCACATAGGTTTGTATTTGCATTTTTGAACCAGTACTGATGTGGAGATGATGGAATCTCTGTCCTTCTGACACATTTCTAATACTAGTGCTGCTAAAGTTTTTACTTCACTGATGAGAGATTGCACTTTGTGGACTTCTACCTTTGCTAGGATGTCACGCTTTTAAGGTTTTCATGTTCCGTTTCAGAATATTCCGAGGCTTTGTAGCAAGAAATATATACAGAAAATTGCAAAAAGAAGAGAGAGAAAAGATGGAAGATGCAAGAAAGGCAGCCATAGAAATACAGAGGTTTGATTAGTTTCTATTTTGGAAATGTGGAATTTTGAATTTAATTATATCTATAATGCTTCTGTGGAAACATAGAGACTCCTTCCATAATCAACTATAATACATCTATGGAGACCCGTTCCCCAATGCATAATAATAACTAAACTTTATTAAAAAATTATTTTCCTTAGACCACATAATACTGATTCCCATCAAAATAAATGAATACACCATAATCAGACTTTATTACTTAAGTTTTCAAATCTTTATTGTCAGGTGCTTAATATGTTAATTTTAATAATTATAAATTACATCAGCAGATAGAAAATCTAATTGACAGTTTTTTATATAAATATAAGAAATCTTTATAAGAAAAAAAACTTGAAGTCAATAAGACAGTTACAATCTATATTGAAATAAGTTTTTTATTTTATTTTATTTTGTTTGTTTAGGTTGAAATTTTAGGACAAAGTTAGAATTTAGCTATTCAACTACCAACTACTTAACCCTTACCAATTTGTCATGTCTGATAGCTTAGTCAGTTTGCAGAGTAACAATGTCTGTTTCCACCACTCTGTTCCACTTAGGTCTGACAAGTTAAGTAAGCTTTCCAGTTGTTTGTTTTTCTTTTTGTTTTCCATTCTTCATTAAGTAGCAGATTCCATGCTTAAATACTGTCAGACCTGTCTTAAACAGCCACCATTGGGAAATTGCCAACTGGACTATTAACACAACTAACATCTGAATGGAGATTCAATTAAAAAACTTCCTTTCTTTTAAAATAATATAACTTATCAAACACCATTATTATTATTTATCATTATTTTCATTATTGTTCCTATTACTTTAATTGTTTGTATTCTAAAATAAATCTTCAATCTAAAATTGATAAAAGTTTCAGAGATTTTAAAATGTTGATATGGAGGAAATTTATGAGGCAGTTGACATAATTTTGTTCAATGAATTCACCATATAAATGTCAATTAACATTCAGAAATTCTGCTATAAAAGGACATCATTAGATTATTTCTACAAGTTTTCCCCCTCTATCAATTTATAATGTAAGGTTGCTATGGTAACTTAGCTGTTTGAGCATCAGAGACTTAATCCATGGGGTCAGTGGTTGGGTACACTCTGCGGCCAGCTTTGGTCATCTGCTTCATTGTGTCCATGATAAAGGCTATTTGGTCACATTTCATTGACATTATTGGCCAATAATGTGTTCAGTATGTCTTTAAAAATCAACCAACAATAACTGTTTTTCATGGAGTATGATTTTTCATATATATACAGTAAGGAGGCAGCCAGTTCAGCAGCTTGTATATGTTTATCAGGACTGTGTATATTTGAATGTTGTAAATGATCTTAACATGAATCAATGGGATGAGCTTTACTCAGTATTTCCTTAAATTGATATGCTTTTCTCATGAATCCATGTAAAAAGGGCGGGAACAAAGCATACAGATAAAAGGACTTTTAGCGTACAGGTATCCACCCACGTACATGATTTCGACTTATGTGAGTCTTGTGTTGACATGATTTCATATTAATCTGTTTTTAATTTAATTTTTTTAGTGAAGACTAAAAATGGATGAAATTATTTGTGCAAAACAAAACATTAGGATTTCAAAAATGAATGTTATTAAAATTAATTGAATTATGTATTTTTCAATGACAACTTTAAGCAGTGAAACCAAAAATTTTCAGTTATGTGAGTTTGAGTTACAAAGCCACTATCTGGAATGCAACTATCGTGTAATTCATGGGTTTACTGTACATGGATTTGTCTTCTTGAATGCTGTATTGAAGATGCAATGATAATCAATACCACTGGTTTTGGATTTCAGTCTAAGTTGCTATGTTATTTTGGGTTGATAATCAAGCTTCTCATTTTTTTTAAAGTTTCTAAAGTTTAGAAATGTTTAATTTAACAAACTTTTTGTTTTTACTTCTTGTAGGAGGTATAGAGGGCATCTAATAAGGAAGGCCAAGATCAGCAAGAGGCCTCCATTGAACCCTGACATGCTCGAGTGGGGAAAGAGCTACAAAGATATTCATGCAGAAAATGCCAAGAAAAGAGAGGAAAAGATGGAGAATTTAGCTCAAGAGTATGTCTGTTACAGATACATCATCTAGAACTTAGCTCAAGAGTATATCTGTTACAGATACATCATCTAGCATTCTTTCAGAGAAGGTCCTTTGTGAACGATAGATTTTATTGGTAGAAATGATTACTATTACTATTCTAGTCATTCTCAGTTCCAACAATTCAGGTTGTTGTTAGTTTTATATTTTGTTGTGTCTGCTTCAGACCTATTATGCTTTACCTAATTGAATATCAAGTGATGCAAAAAAATTAAGAGATTTGAAAATACATCACTTCTTTGTATCAGAACAAAATTTTTGTTAGTATAAAAATTAGTATTAAATCAATGTTTTCTTTGAAAAACTATCATCACTGTGTGTATTTCTACTATGATAATATTAAAGGCCAACCATGTGAATGCATGTGTATGTGTCGAGGATAATTATTGGACAATTTTGGATTTCTTTGAAAAAGTTTGCCCAAATTTTTAAGGATGGGATTTGGCTTGTCATCAAGCATGCACTTATTGTCTGAGAAATTTGGTGCAGATTTTCTGGCACTGACTTATGATCTGGATATTGTGTACAGTCTTAATGAGATGAGTAATCCACAGTAATCCACAGTGGTCCACAGTAATTCACAGTGATCCACAGTCATCAGATTATTGAAAATGAGACAATATTAGTCTTAACTATACTGGGATAAATAAGTCAATTTAATTTTAGATTGCCAGTTAAACCTTTTATGTTGGTTGTGAATTCCCTCTTGAATATGAATACTTTGAAAAAGAAAATGTGAACCCGAAAAACAGCTTTGTATGAAATTATAAACAATTTGAGCCAAAATAATTGTGTGCATTTTACACCACAACTTTTCATAAGGTCTGAATTTTAAAAAATTTGTGATAATCCAATTTTTTTCCTTCCACAGGTTGCCACAGTTACAATTACCAAAATAAGCTGGTTTTAATAAATGTTGATAATAACTGGAGTTGACCTAACAGATTTTGAAATGACATCTGCTTGTTGAAAATATGCTTAATATTTGCTGATACAACTATGGAACAATTTAATCAATTCTTTTATGAAAACTCACTCTTGTCATAATTGACTCGTACTAAAATCGTATCATTCAGTTATTTATACTAGAAAAATAAATTTTGCATGACTATGTAAGGAACCCTAAGAGGAAAAAAAAGAAAAGTAATGGCTTATACGACCAAATATTTTAAAGTGCTGTGCTGTGTGTTTAACATCTTTGTGAACCTCTTGACTGGGAGAACCTTCTTCCAGTGTAAGTTGTCTCCCATCACTCCCAACAGTTTTTGAAAACTCCCATTCCATATCTTAAAAAGCACATTACAAATTTCTGAGTCTGGCAATATACACAGGCCATGTCCATGCTAATACAGCATATAAATAATTCTACTTGATACATTAACTGTTCACATATTGTGTATAGTCACAGGGAATTTAAGAACTATTGAGAGTCAACATATTTGTTGATATAGCATCTGACTTTATTTTGTTACATTGTACTGTACATGCATAAATTACCATATGTACTTGCTTTTAAGTTGTATCCAATGGCCAACAACGTAAACCCAATCTCCCACTACACGAGTCACCAGCAGATCAGGGTCTATGTTGTTTGTTGAACTGATTAATCTTAACAAATTGCATAGACCCAGATCTGCTGGTGCATTATGTGATGGCAGATTTGAGTCTGTTTAGCTTGAAGTTGGACTCGATTTATAAAGTATAAATGGTAATTCGATCAAAGTCTTAAAAGATAACATTTTGCTCAGATATTACTCTAGTCATCATTTTTGCTTCTAATCTTGTCTAATTTTGTAACACATTGAATGTTTCACTCACTTTTACATTATACTTGC
The DNA here is from genome assembly GCA_016617855.1 of Megalonaias nervosa. Classification (NCBI taxonomy): domain Eukaryota; kingdom Metazoa; phylum Mollusca; class Bivalvia; order Unionida; family Unionidae; genus Megalonaias; species Megalonaias nervosa. The sequence continues at coordinate 138,498 of JAECUM010001447.1, forward strand.
ATGTCAAAACATTTCATGTACTTTTAATAAAAAAGATATCTCTATAAAAATATACAGACATCACCCATTTAATATATCAAATAATTTGAGTTAATATTTTTATCTTTCTCTCTCTCTCTCGCTCTCTCTCTCTCTCTCTCTCTCTCTCTCTCTCTCTCTCTCTCTATATATATTTTCTAAGTTTTCTTCTGGATAACTCTTATATGGAACCAATGATAGTAATTATCCAAACTTTTGCATAATCAAGACTGTAATTCAGGTGTGACATATAGTAATTATCATATTTTTGCATAATCAAGACTAATTCGAGTGTGAATTGAAGTAATTATCCTAGCTTTTGCATAATCAAGACTGTAAATCAGGCGTGAAATTTTGTCATTATCCTAACTTTTGCATCATCATGACTACAATTCAAGTTTGATATATGGTAATTATCCTATCTTTTGCATTATCAAGACAATAATTCAGGTGTGACTTACACTGAGACACTGGTTGAATCTGGCTCACATGCTTTTGGATAAATTGGATTGAAATATGATGTAGTTTAGTAATTCCAGATCTCATTCTTTTTTGGCAGATCCAAAAGATATTTATTTGATATTCCAGATCTCATTCTTTTATGATAATCCTGGATATCATGCATTTCTGGAAAATCAAGATCTCAAATGTTTCTTTTAATTGAAATCTCTGTGTTCCTGGAATGTTTTATGAGGGAGATGGGGGTCAAATAGCTTTTGGGTTGTCCATGTGTTTATGTGTCTGTGGATAGCTTTTGGTCAAAGTTCATTTACAGTGCTTATGTCTCGGTAATCCCTTTTCCAATTTGCTTTAAATTTGATGTATACTGTTATCCATACTTTTTTCTTTCATTACCATTCCTTGACCCTGGACTTTGGGGTCAAGGATTATAATGGCACAATTGTTTAATTATATTTCTAGCCATTAATGCTCAGTGACCCCTTATCCAAATGGCTTTATATTTCGATGTGTGTCATCATATGCTTCCCTTTACTTCTGTTAGTAATACTTTGGTCCCAGGGTGGATCCATATGGTTAAGAAATAAATTGGGAACACATTGTGGTTAAAGTTTTTTCATCACTCATATTTCTATGTCCATTACCAATTCCCATCATGTTTGAAATGTAAATTCATCATGTGCACCCCTTCTCTCAGTACCACACCTGCCCCTGGCTTCCACCACACTGTAGATCATTCGGCCAATAATTATATTGGGGACTCATTAAAACATTTTTTCAAGCACTTGTAAGTCAGTAATCTCTTGCTCATTACTTTGAATTTGGAATAAAATATGATCACAGACTTCCCTTTTCTACACAGCACTTCTTGCCCTGAGTTCTCTCCTTTTGGGTTGGGTCATGGGCTCAAGAATTATGATGGAGACACATTTTGGTTTATAGCTTTTACTTAAAAAAAAGTTTTCATCACCAATTTTTCTAGACCATTCTCAGTTGATTCCATTATATTTATTACTTATATTTCAATAGTTCCTTATCCAGTTCACACTGTATGTGAATGTAAAAGTATCTTTTGTTCCTGTACACCCAGTAGCATTTCTGCCCTTTGGTCAAGACTCTGGTTGTGTGTCCATGGGGTCATGAGGTTATATCCTTTTATTTATCTTGGGGCATGTCAGTTATTTCTTAAAACACATTTCTTGTTTGAGCATGAAACTCCAAGTTTTAGGCTAGAAGTTTAAAACATGTACGTTCTCAAACAATCGGTGTAAAAAGTTAGAACATCCAAGCGCATCTTCAGTTTGGCTTTTGGAGTTCCATGCACACAGGGTTTCAAGAATATGGGGTCCAGTACTTTTTGTGATTTTTCAAGTTGTGATGAGTGGCTTGACAGCAGAAATGTAGAGGAACTATCAGTTATTGGTTTGGAAGGATTACAATCGAGCCATGGCATACTATCCATTCTCTTGTACCAAATATAGTTTGTATTACTAATAATGGTATCAAACTCCATTGTCTTATTAAAATGTGTATACAAAGTATTAATTTACTAGCCATTTAGGTGTTTGAAATGTCAAGAGAGGCAACCAATATTATGGTAAATTATTAGACCTTACAGTAGTTATCTCCTATGGATAGTGTTCCATTTGTAGCAATACTTAAAACAGTGGTATAATGCTTTGAAAAGGATATTAGCACAGTAATTCCTCAAATAATGTTAATCAGATGTTATATTTTTATTCAGTAGTGACCTATAAAGAAAAGAAAATTTAGAATAAAGACTGTGTAGAACAGTCTTTGATAGACAAAAGGGCAGTGAATCTCTATAATTATGTTCTTCCATTAGATCAATCTTATGTAAATTAGTATCACATCAACATCAGTGTTTCCACTATTTATTTTCAATGTGCTTTATTCTCACAGTATTTACATGCTCCTCATCTAATACCATATTGCTATTGCTTTCTTTGTTTAACGATTTGATGTTTGATTAATAACTAATTTATTTCCATGACCATCAATATAGAATGGCAACGAATCACCAGATGGCATCAGTTAAGCTCTCTGTCATTGGACCACATGTAGAAATTTATGAGTAAGTATGACTATTCACAAAGGCCGATAATTTAAGTTGTAAACGCAAGAACAGCAACTGCATCAAATACAATAATAGTTGTTTTTATTATTGTGAATGTAGTATTTAATGTTGTAACAGTGTTAATAATAATAATAATAATAATAATAATAATAATAATAATTCTAACTCCCTTTCATCTGGTTATGATGACTGGAATTCATTTATGTTGATGATAACCCAGTTATATATATATATATATATATATATATGGTAATAAAATAACTAATTCAGTTTTTTATGTTTACTCCTTAGGGTTTCATAACAATATTCATTTGTGTATAGTATGTTACCTTCCAGTCATTAAATTTTGTAATGGAAAAAATTCAGCATACAGTGTTGTATATAATTTTCATGCCTTCCAATTTTTGTGCACCATCTATCCATTGAAATTATAATTATTGTTTAATTTTCATCCAGAGAACATTCTATGGAAACTTAATAATGAGACAGCAATCATAATTAATAATTTTTATCTTTAGTTATATATGCACAAAAAAGATAACTGAAGGTATATGAAAAATTAGTGACAATAGGGTATTACTGACATCAAATTGTCACTCCATGTCCATAGACTGCATTGCTGACAATTATGTTGATTTTGTTGGTTAACATTCAGATGTTCATGAATTTAAATTTTCTTGCTTCATTTGTAAAAGCTATATGATGTTAAACTATACTTGTTTCCAAGCATTTAAAGTTGAGGAGCAGAAATTTCTTCATGCATGTGATAATAATTGCAGCTACACTATTATTCTTAAATTTATTGTATCCTCGTTTTGCAGCATATATCATCCAAAACAAATTGGCCCAACGAAGCGAGAAATGTACCAGGCTGCTGTTACCATTCAGAAGCATGTCAGGGGCTTCCTTATCAGGAATAGATTTGAAAAATTGAAGAGAAAAGTGTGTAGTACTGTGAAGTGTATCTTATTGTCAGAGAATTGTTTTATAATCATGCAAATATGCTACATTTAAAATTAATAATCAGATAATATTTAACTTTACTTTCTATTAAAAAGAAGATAATGATGCATATTTAGATTTCTTACTAAATGTTTTACTTTCATGGAACTTAAAAAAAAATTACAGTATCTTTCTTTGGATGCACTAGTCATCAAGATTTTTTTTTATAACCGCAAATCAGGTTTTAAAAGAAAATATTTTATTGTATGGCAGTGCTTGGTAAGAAATGATTTCACTTTATGCATTATATAATGACTTGATTTTTTTCCCAACATTTTGGCATGATTCAGTAACATTCAAAAATGTTTGACAATACTGTACCTTAACTAATCTTAATTTTGTCAGTCTTCTAAAAAAGATCGTTTTTATTCCCTTGTCATAACTGTGGAGAGGTAGATGGTGTTAACCGTGTTCACCCACCTTGTAACCTTACATCCTGTTCCATCATATCTGCAACAAATTCCATTTGCACTCTCTTACTTTTTAAGAATGTAATAGATTAAAATCAAATATGGGTATGAAAATTGACATTAAAAAGATATAGTTTAAGATATTGGCCCCTGTTTGACCTAGAACTTTGTACTTCAGTTTAGTTCACGCTAATTTACTTTTGAAGGACTTAAGTGAAATTTGGTTCAAGGTTTTACATTAGGAAGACATAGGTCAGCTTTGATTTTTCATAATTTTTCAATAAAAGTTTATAGAGCTATAGCCCCTGGTTTAACTTTGGTATTTTGCCCTTGAGTTTCCACTCTAACTTTTGGTGGCATTCATAGACTGTAATCAAATGAGGCTTAACACTAAGACAACCCAGGTCAAGTTTGGCTTTCACCATTTTGTGACAAGCTTGCACAGAATTATGGCCTTTTTGACTTGGAACTTTACATTTCCGCTCAGTAACATTTTAAACTTCTTGGATTTCATATGAAGTTTTATAGTAAGAAGATTTAGACTACATTTGCTTTTACTGTTTTGTGGCAAAATAATACATGGAGTTATGACCCATGTTTGACAAGGAACAGACATACCTGTGACATATGGACATATTTCATGTTCAAAAATATTTTGTACATTTGATCATATATTGCTTTACATGTATGTAAAAAGTTCATTGCTGAAAAGAACATTATCATAAGTCCTACTGCATGTTGAGCATGTCAATAAGTTTTTCATTGATAATAACAATCGCAAATAATGAATCCTGTGTATAATGACCATGTAGGGGACAGTCCAGAAGTGCTGTTTATTATTCACCTGCTAAGAGAGAGACTGTATAGTGCTATGACATAGTTTTCCATCTCTATTAACATCTATTTTTTCCCTGTTTTGTTCTAAACAATAACTTGAGTTCTCCAACATCTACTATTGCCAGATTTTGTAAATAACTCGCATTTGGCATAAGGAAGAAACCTATAGATTTTTGATCAAAAGGTCAAAACCCAAGGTTACTGACACTGAAATAAGAAAAATGGTTTCCATGCAATAACATTAGTTCAGCACCAGATACCAATACATAACTTGTGGATTGCTTGCACCTAAGGTAAGGAAGAAGCCTGTTGAGTTTTTAGGTCAAAAGGTCAAAGGTCAAGGTCACTTTAAAATATGAAAAACAATTCTGCACACAAACTTCAGTTATTGACGCTATACCTTCACCAAAGTTTTTGGCTGGATTACATTTTGTTAAGAAAGAATCCCGTTGAATTTGGGGTAAAAAGGTTAGTGGGTAAAATAAAAGGTCACTGACTGAAAGAAAGAAAATGGCTTTTGCATAATTTTAGTTTTAGAACATGTCTATTGACAAAACTTTTATGTTTGGTTTGCACTGAAGGTATGGAAGAGGCCTATTGTTTTTGGGGTCAAAAGATCAAAGGTTAAGGTCATTGTAACTGAAAGAAAATAGAATTTTGCATAAAAAATCTTTTGTCCTAAGGTAAGTTCTATGATCAAACTTTGTTGCAGGCTTGCACTTAGGGTAATAAAAAGCCTACATATATTAGGATCATAAGATCAAAGGTCACAAGTAATATGCAGTAATAAGGGTCTTAAGTCTTAAAAACGTATCAAAATTATGAAATTTCTAGAAAGAGGAATAGTGTTTTACCATATTTATGAACTTGCTCTAATTCGAGTTGTCTCTTCTTGTAGGCTACATGGAGTGGATCTACATGGGCTAAAGTGACAATGGAATACAAGCAGATGTTGATCCGAGTTCAGAGATGGCATGGAGTGGAAAGACCCAAGACACCATTTACACTGAATGAAATGGCAGAATTTATGGATCTCAGGAGAAGTATGTACATGTATGACCAGTACATTTTGTGTAAATGTATTCTGAATGTCCAGGGAACATGAATGACAGCAGAGCCATTCATTCAGGTGTCAGTTTTCATTTGTTTGAAGGCATGACTGTAATTCTTGCATTAACATATATTATTGATGATAAATCCATCTCACACATTTTGTAAAATTTTGGCAACTTTGCTTTTGAGTAAGCTTTTGCAATGACAAGCCAATATTCTACTATTAAAAAAATGTATTCAGTAAACTCCCTTGGTTTATCTTTGGAAAACACTATAATTTTATGTTGTAATAATATTTTATATCAGGTCTACTAACTATTTGAAAAACTGATATTTATTGCTGGGGCTTTATAAATACACCTTTTTAAAAAGAAAACTATAACTGCTGAGCTTCCTTTTGCATGAAAGAAAGTCTTGAAATAATTTATAAAGGTAAAAAGAAAAAGAAAGTAAGAAATAAAATACATAGAATCCATAATCAGCATTAGTTTAGGAAAGGTAATTTTCACCTGAGGGTCAGAATTTGTAGAAACAAAGGTTTTCCAATTTCCTGCCTACAAATTTTGATCCCCATGGTACGAGTTCTCTGTCACCAACACATGTATATCATGAATTGTTTTTCAGTAATTTCTCACTTGGTGTTTCCTTGGTATGGAAAAATGTACTTGCTGAATAACAAAAACCACTTGTGTAGTGTAGTAATTCTGATGATTTTGTATGTCGTTGATTGTAGTGTTTTATGAACTTTCATCAATCACCGTACAGACTAGAAAACTCAGACTGTTACAGATGATTTTTCACAAAGTTGTGCCTGATTTGATGCATAGGAACTAGTTCTCAAATTTTGATGGTGTCAGTGCTGTTCTTCATCTATTTGTCTTAATAAGTAAACAGTCATGAGGAAAATGATGGTGAATAATGTACCTGATATGAAATTTAGTTTTAGTAGTAGTGAAAAATACCACAAACTAAGTCTTTTTATGGTTAAGAACAGAAATATTGCATAGTATGGGTTCTTGATTGCATAGGGTTTTTAATGGATTGAATCAGCGATAAATGACTTGGACTGTTAATTTGCCTTCTTAACCTTAGAATCTTATACACCTATGGCTGTAACACTTTTTGATTGGTAAAAATATTGTCCAGTTGTAATTAGGTCAACTATATACTGTTACAAATGTTGCGATGTCATGCTTCTTATCGTATTAAGTATCACAAAGTTCCTTGTCCGTCCCTACCATTGGATGTCATCTGTCCATCCTTCCATTTGTTGTTCATCCATCCACCTGTTTGTTATCAATTTTATTTCCACAAAGTAATTCGAGTTCTCTGCTATCTAGAGTTACCAAACTTTGTGGATGACTTGCACTTGGTAAGGAAGAACCCTGTCAGTTTCAGGATAAAAAGAAATAAAAAATAAAGGTCATTGTAACTCAAAGAGAAAAAAATGATCTCTGCACAATAACATTAGTTCTATTTTACATTCCTGGACCAAATTTTGTGAACGGTGTTCACTTGGGGTAAGGCAGAAGTCTTATGATTTTGATGTCCGAAGGTCAGAGGTCAAGGCCACTCTGATGGAAAAAAGAAACATTATTTCCAAACAATAGCATTAGTTCTACACCACAAACCAGGCCAAAACTTTGTAGATGGCTTACACATGGGGTAAGAAAGAAGTCTTTTGGTTTTATGGGAATGAAAAGATCAGGATCTGTGCAGGCATGTAATCTTGTTAGACTATTTAATATGTCCAATTCTTATGATGCATCCTTCAGGGAAATTTTTTCCCTTCATTTCTGGGAGATTTTCCAAAACTTTTTTGTTGTCTTCAAGAAGATTTCGAGTTATTTTCACTTATTAGGTTTAATTTTTTGGGTATGAATCAGGAATTTCCCTGATAATCAAGAAGGTGTCATGTGTGCAGTTTCTTAAAACAAATTTGATGGGCATAGCCATATTATATTTCATGGTTCAAGGACATTAATAGTGACATTTCTTAAATATGTTTTCATAGCTTTGCTGAAACATCACCAGTAGAAATGAATTTCAAATAGTAAACCATGATTAATATCCGTAACCCCTCAAATACAGTACTGTCATCTCCGAACTATATTTGTTGAATACTTTACATGTTCGCCTCTTATTTCCTAGGATATGAGAGTGTATTTGAAAAACGTGCTTTTTCAAGTGAGCTGGAATTTGGAGATGTAGAACAGTTCTTCCATGAATGTGACCTGTACCCATCCAAGGCAGAAATAGATGAGGCAATTGACGTTGTCTTCAGAGGTATGGATTCATTACTAGTAGACTGTAAGATCCTGAATAACAGAGACACTAAAATCCTGAACAATAGAGACACTGTAAGATCATGAATAACAGACACTTTAAGATCCTGAATAACAGAGACACTGTAAAATCCTGAATAACAGAGATACTAAAATCCTGAATAAAAGAGACACTATAAAATTCTGAACACAGTGACACTGTAAAATCCTGAATAATAGAGACACTGTAAAATCCTGAATAATAGACACTGTAAGATCATGAATAACTGAGACAATGTAAAATCCTGAGTAACAGAGACACTATAAAATCTGGAATAACAGAGACACTATAAAATTCTGAATACAGAGACACTGTAAAATCCTGAATAATAGAGACACTATAAAATCCTGAATAACAGAGACACTAAAATCCTGAATAGCTGAGACATACATGAATAAAGCAAAATCTGTTCATATTTTTTAAGGAACAACAAAATATGCTTTGCATAAGTACAGTACACTGTAGAGTATATATCATAGGTACTATGCTCCCTGTGAATTGTGAATTCTTTAATTGTTTTATTTTATTTCATGTTAGGAAAATCAGAATATAGAAGCACAAACAAGCATGCAAAATAATGATAAAAATTATAATATAAAAGCAGTCATAATAGTTTATAACAATTTATTATCATCATAATTGAATAAGAATTGGTACAGCTACGTGACCTACTTTCATTTGTGCCAATTACATCTCAAAATCACAGTACTTAAAGCAATTTCAATGATATTATTCACATATAATTCAATTCAGACTGTAAAACAAAGCCTAGACTTCTAGATCAAAATGTTTTGGATTTTAGAGTAGTAATAGGGGGGATATACCCCTGTGGTAGAGGGGTAATGGGGGTACATACCATAAGCCACAATCTTGTTATGTGTCAATATATATTTATGAGGAAGTCAAGCCTATGATAAATTTTATTCCTATTCCTGCAAGTCAGTTTCATATCTTAGCCTGTTAATCTTTTATTCCCTATAGGTCAGTCTGTTAAAAAGAACCGAGGGCTGCACAAGAAGGATGTGCTAAACCTGGTGTTTTACATCTACGTACCCAAAGCCACGGGGCTGATAAATACACGGCAGTCTACTTGGATGAACCCCATTATTGATGGAGTGGAAGCAAAGAAGCTAATTGGTGAGTATAAATTAGCATAATACATGTAATTCCATCCATTAGAGTAAAGAATGACAATCAGGAAAAAGGTAAATAATGTATAGACAGATCAATAAGTCTGGATTGCATTCATGAGAGATAATGTACAGACAGATCAATAGGATAGCATTCATGAGAGTTAATGTACAGACAGATCAATAAGTCTGGATTGCATTCATGAGAGATGATATATAGACAAAACAATAGAATCGTATTCACAAGAGATAATGCACAGACAGATCAGTAGGATTGCATTCATGAGAGCTAATGTATAGACAGATCAGTAGGATTGCATTCATGAGAGTTAATGTACAGACAGATCAGTAGGATTGCATTCATGAGAGTTAATGTACAGACAGATCAGTAGGATTGCATTCATGAGAGTTAATGTATAGACAGATCAGTAGGATTGCATTCATGAGAGTTAATGTACAGACAGATCAGTAGGATTGCATTCATGAGAGTTAATGTATAGACAGATCAGTAGCAAAACATTCATTAGGGTTAATGTAGAGGCAGATAGTAGGATTGCATTTATGACAGATAACATACAGACAGATCAGTAGGATTGCATTCATGAGAGTTAATGTTCAGATAGGTCAATAGGAGTGCATTCATGAAAGATAATGTACCAACAGCTCAGTAGGAAAACATTCATTAGGGTTAATGTGGAGGCAGATAGTAGGATTGCATTTATGACAGATAACATACAGACAGATCAGTAGGATTGCATTCATGAGAGTTAATGTTCAGACAGATCAGTAGGATTGCATTCATGTGAGATAATGTATAGATAGATCAATAGGATTGCATTCATGAGATGATGTATAAACAGATCAATAGTATTTCATTCATGAGAGATAATGTACAGACAGATCAATATGATTGCATTCATGAGAGATAATGTACAGACATATCAATAGGATTGCATTCATGTGAGATAATGTTTAGACAGATCAATAGGACTGCATTCATGAGAGTTAATGTATAGACAGATAAGTAGGATTGCAATCATGTGAGATAATCTATATACAGATCAATAGGATTGCATTCATGAGATGATGTATAAACAGATCAATAGTATTTCATTCATGAGAGATAATGTACAGACAGATCACTAGAACTGTATTCATGAAAGATAATATACAGATGTTCAGTAGTATTACATTGAAGAGAGATAATGTATAGACAGATCAGTAGGATTGCATTCATGAGAGATAATGTACAGACAGATCAAAAGAATTTGCATTCATGTGAGATAATGTTTAGACAGATCAGTAGGATTGCATTCATGTGACAGATCAGTATGAATGCATTCATGAGAGACAGAAATCCAGACTGGCACATATTTTAATTTTAATTTTTCTGCAGTTTATAGATTACAATCTGGTGCTTTTACAGATTTGTGGCAGAAACATCAATTTAGCAATTTTTCTGAAAAAATTCCAGAAATATAAATGCAGTGAATTTCTCTAAAAATCTGGACATAATTGACAAAAATTATGCCTTTTCTTTCTCAGCGCTAAAAATATTCCTTTTTGTTGCTGTATACAACTTTTAGAAGTTTTACTCAGAAAATAAATCTCTTTAATTAGAAATGAACATAAGACATTAAAAGGTTCATCAAATTGGAGAATTTGAATTTGCATGATTCCTGCTTACAGTACATTTGTGAATTTATTACCAAATCTGTAAGAACACCAGTAACACTTGGAATCTTATAATTTGTTTGGCAGTTTTTTCTACTGTACATTGTACATTTCTTGTTCCTTGCAAACCAGGAGATGCATTATGTGGAAAAACAAAGAGGAACAAAAGAGGTGATGTCAGTGTTGTGAACTGTACCAGTTTGTAGATCATACCAATTTAGCATCTTATGAGATCAATAGTCAAATAGCATTTTTAGCTGCCCTAACCAATCAGCCATATTTCAGATATGGCAATAGGGCCATATTTTGGATATGGCTGTAAGGCCATATTTCAGATCCAGTTTTGACCAGACTTGGAATATTAGCTTATATCATTAAGATTTTGGATAATAATAATAATAATGATGAGCACAGTCTACATGTATTAATCAGATTATCCTGCATCAGATTTACTGATATCATTACCATTCTTGAGGCCAAATTTCTGATCTGATTTTATCAGACTTGGAATATATGTTTATATTATTAAGATTTTAGAGGAGTTCAATATGGATCAAGATAGCCACATGTTAATGAGGTGATCATGCATGTGATTGGCTGAGCTTGTTACCACAAAAAAGGACATATTACTGATCTGATTTTGATCAGACTTGAAATATACTTATCTATCATCAAGATTTTGGCTGGTTTCCATAATGAGTGAGATCCATGCATATTAATGAGTTAATTTTTATCAAATTTAGTAAATAGACTTACACCATCATGATATAGCATGTGTTTTATTATTAAATAGACTTACATCATCATGATATAGCATGTGTTTTATTATTAGCAAGATCTTCAGATATTAATGATTAATCATTGACTGAGCTTCCTACCATTTGAAAGACTATATTTCTGACCTGATTTTAATCATATTCTAGTAAATAGGTTTGTATTATGAACAAAGCCCTTGCATTTTTATGAGGTAATCTTGCATCTGACTGACCGTGTTCTTACCACTTCAGAGACTATATTTTTCATATGATTTTGATTAAACATGGTAAATAGGCCAAAGTCGTCTTGTTTGAATCAGTTTATGCATATTAATGATGTGACATTGCACCTGATTGGCAGAGCTTGTTAAAAAACTCTAACATATTGTGATCAGACTTTTTAAATAATTTGATTAAGAGCTGAAGATTTGCACATAATAATGAGGTGATCTTTTATTTGTTTGGCTAAGCATTTTGCTACTCTGGAGAATGAACTCCAATCTCATTTTGTTACACTGTGATAAATAAGCTTATATTATCACTGTTGTATGCAGGTTCTGTAAGTGAGATCTGTGTATGTTAATGAGACCTTATATCTGATTGGCTAAATTTGTTACCTTTCTAGATGTAGAGACTATGTTTCTCATCCAATTTTGATAAAATTTGGTAAATAGGCTTATAGCATCAAGATCTTACAGGAATTTCACTTGAAAGTAAGAGACTGTACATATTAATTATGTCTATCTTGAGGCAGAATTTCTTATAAGGACATAGTAAAATAGGTAAAATTAACATAATATACACTTTTTAAGATAGTTTATATATATGTTGTGTTCAGTTTATATATATATGTCATGTTCATATATATGTTGTATATGTATAATACCACATAAGCCTGCTTAGTTAAATAGTCAGCTGTCAAATTACATAAGCCAGGTGTGCAGTGTCAGACCTGCTTGGGACTCTTGTTTAGTTCAAACTATCAGCATACAGTAAATATTAATTCTGGTTAAGAAGTACACATTACTGTACATTAGTTAGGTTGGTTTATTCAGTTATTAAATTCCTTGTGGAAATTTGCTTATTAACCTTTATAACATTTATTTCCAGTCAATCAAATGGGGGAAATACCATATCACACCTCCCCAACTGTAAACGACACTATTGAATCTGTTACAGTTTAGAGATGTTTGGTGACCCTGCTATGATGGTTTAGTTTTTATAACCCCACCTCTATTATCATTGTCTTCTGTCCATCACACAATCTTGTGAATACAGTTACTCTTGCAGTTTTTGATTGATTGCCAAGAAACTAGATAAATATTATGGTTATTACCTGTCGATGTGCATATGGACACCTGCAATTTGATGTAAGAGTTGTTGTCCTTTTTTATATCCCTGCCGTACAGTGAAGCATATTATGTCATGATATTGTCTGTCTGTCTGTCCATTTAACTGTGTTTTACCAATTTTGTTTTCTAACAATAACTTCAGTTCTCCATTATCTACAATTATCAAATTTATGAATGACCTGCATTGTGGTTAGGAAGAAGCAAATTGATTTTGGGATCAAAGGTCAATGGTGAAGGTCACTGAATGAAAGAAAATGGTTTCTGTACAGTACCATTAGTTCTACATTACAGAACTGGACCAAACTTTGTGCATGGCTTGCACTTGGAATAAGGAAGAAGCAGCTTGATTTTAGGATAAAATATATTAAGGTTAAGCTCACAGTGGCTAAAAAATGAAAAAGATTTTTGCATAACTTCAGTTTTAGACAGATCAAAGTTTATGGAGAGCTTGCACTTAAGGTATGGAGGAGGCCTGTTGATTTTGTGGCAAAATATTCAAAGGTTAAGGACATTTTTGCTCAGATAAAATTAGGCTTTACAGAATAACTTTTGTTCTTGAGTAAATTCCTTGACCAGACATTTTGGATGACTTGTGCACTCATGGTAATGAAAAAACCTATACCTTCTGGGGTCTAAAGGTCAGAGGCCATGGTCAGTGTAAGTCAAATCAAGAAATTAATGGTTTCTACACATTAAGTTTAGCTCATGACTGCATACCTTGACCAAATGCCCAGGTCATTGAAATCCATTTTGTATATAATATGCCATTCATGGTACTCCTGCCAAGCTGAATGAAGTGAATGACAGAATTTTGTGAAAGCAACAAGTCTGTTTTTTTTCAGTGAATTGCCATCAGACTTGATAAGTAGATAAAAAAACAATGGTTATTATCTAACATTGTCAGTATCAACAAATGACTGTGCTACTGTGAGTTGTTACCGCTTTTACATGCAGCTGGATATAGTGCATAAAAGAATGGTGAACACAACTGGTCTCATAAATGTTGTTGGATCACCATGAAACCATGAGATCCAGTACAAACTGGATTGAATGTCACATGCTGTGATGTCAAAATAAAAGCTATGCAAGTTGATAAACAAATTAGTACTACCCAATATTGTGATGATTAGACCCAACAGGCTCTTTTCTTGACCCAGTTTAGCACTTGGTCACTGCTGTAAAAGTCCATAATGATCAATAATTTTTGCTGGAAGGTTATTAATGACAGTTAAGGTGTCAAGCATTGGATAATCAGGACTGAAGAGACGTTGGTTAAACTGTATTAAACTTAAATTTTACAAGCACAATTTGTATTTAATGTAAGATGAGTAAATGCACCTACATGACCCCACTGTTGTGGTCATCCTCTGAATATGAGCGTATAAAAAAATAAAGTGCTTCTGCAATTTTTTCAGAATTATTTGCATTTTTTCCTTGGAGCCTAATACAGTATATGTCAGACTCTCGTGAATGCATAGTGTCTCACTTTTTTCTGTGAACATCATGAAACTTTTTATACATTATGGTCGTCATTTAAAGATGCTTTTTTCTACAAATTACTGTTCTCCTAAAATGGATCATGATGAATATGGTACATGCTATGGCCCATTTAAACAAATCACCTCTATTCCAATGTTTTTGTTGGAGTTGTTGCTCTTGTTGACTTGAAACTGGTATAGTGTATGACAGAATAGTACGAGTGCAACTAGTCTCACGGTGTATGTTAGTGGATTGCCTTGAAACTTACATTCTGGTCATAACCTATCAATTTGCTCTTTCAAGTTTCATCAGAGATATTGCCCTTTTGCAGCTAAATGCATTGTAAGACCAAATCAGGTGAAAGCAAATTATCTTCCAGTTTTTTTAATGAGTTATTACCCCTTTTTACTTATAGTTAGTTGTAATATATGACAGAACTTTATTGATGTAACTACTCTCGCCATTTTTAGTGGAATACATATTATGGTTATCATCAGAAGATATGCAAGTCGACCAAGCATTGTAACTGAACTTGTTTGATTATAAACCCATCACCGTCATGGGTGATATGTAGGAGAGCTTTACTTATATACACACATTGCTCACCATTCCTTTAGTTTAGTATACTAAACCATGCTCTACATAACAGAACAGAACAGATTTGATGAAACAAGATGTAACAATAAATATGCAGAGTTGAAGTAGATTTATTACAGTGGTCAGATTTTTTGAACCTGACATTATTGTTTGAAATCTACAAAGTATGGGATCACTGTATATTGTTTGAAATCTACAAAGTATGGGTTCACTGTATATTGTTTGAAATCTACAAAGTATGGGATCACTGTATATCTGTTTGAAATCTACAAAGTATGGGATCACTGTATACTGTTTGAAATCTACAAAGTATGGGATCACTGTATACTGTTTGAAATCTACAAAGTTTGGGATCACTGTATTACTGTTTGCAGTCCATAAAGGTTGACATCACTGTATACTGTTTGAAATCTATAAGGATTGGTATCACTGTATACTTTTTGAAATCTATAAGGATTGGCATCACTGTATACTGTTTGAAATTTATAATGGTTGGTATCACTGTATGCAATCTATGAAATCTAATAAGTGAATTAGAGGACACCTGTTGTCACCATCATTATTACCAGGAAGAAAGGTGTATGTGAATGTCTGACTTCAGATTTTGCCCTTTCTGTACTGGTGAAAACAATTCAACAAAATTAAATTGACAAACCTCTATACAGTTGCTTTTCATTACTGAATTATGTTTCTGTGTGAATTGATTTAAAAATATTTGCTGTGTTTTGATTCTGTTCTCTCTCTTGTCTATTCCCATTTTTCTATTCATGTTTTCAGTTCCAAACATTTACTCATAACCTTTTTTGTCTTATGGAGATAGAAAGTAGATAGTTTGCATGCAAAAATTTGGATTTCTTCTTTTTCTACCTTTAGTACTCTCTGGTACCATAATAAGTGCAATTTTCAAGATAGATGCCATGTACAGTATGTCAGTATAATCATCACTTGAGTGAGCAGATGTTTACTTAGACACCTGAGTTCAATAAACTAAAATCAGAGGAAAATAAAAGATATTTATAGGGGATATACAGTATTTTTATGACTACTGTTGCAGTATATTAGAATGGGAAAGAAATTCTGTTCATTAGGAAATTATATGTATAATGTGCTTCACTGTAAGACAGTCTCACTGTAAAGCAGTCTCACTATAAGGTGGTATCACTATAAAGCAATATACTGCATGGATCCAATGGATAACATTATAATGAGGGAGTACTGTATTGTAAATTATTTGTCCTTCATGTCTTGCTAATATCACTATTAAAAATAAAGACAAACTTTTCCTAAATTACATTACTATAACGAATATGTTCTTTTCTTATATAACTAATATTATCTATTATTACAGTAAATTTTATGATCATTTTTATGCTATTAATGCTATATATGTGTCTTTCATTAAAATCTTGGAGGAAACTTTAAGGTTTTTCTTGGGCTTTAATACTGAACAAATTCTGTCGACATATGTTTTTTGTTACTTTGCAGTGTTTGAAAGAAAACCCAACCAATCATCCAAATGGTAGTATGGAATGGGTCTGTGGGTATACAATTTTATAGCAACTCTACAACTTGGAAATCTTATTAGTTCAAACTTTAATTAACAACCTTTCCACCAGTGTAGAATATTTACACACTCAAAATAGGGGATATATCTGTTTCCCTTACCTGAAAATCATCACTGAGCACTTAATATGTCTACCTAGCTGTGGTTTTGGGATTAGAAGATCTTTTGAAATTGAAAGATGCTGTTAATTCTATTCACATTAATGGCATAAGTTTTCATTAAACTCTTTATCTGCTTCTTATTGAATCAACCTGAATCTCTACCCCATCTTGAATAAAGAGTTAAGTTTATTCAAGCTTATCGTGAGATGAATAGTCATTTTAGAAAGCTCAGATAATTCCAATATCATTGATGTTAATACATGAGAACCATCATTCTTTATCCTTCATTAATTTTGTATTTAGAACTTCAGGATTTACATGTGTACCATGTAGATAATGATTCACATCCATGTATCCATTTCAGTCATTCATATCCATGTATCCATTTCATGTATATCAGGTACCCAATGATGCATATCCATGCATCCATTTCAGTCATTCATATCCATGTATCCATTTCATGTATAGCAGGTACACAATGATTCATATCCATGTATCCATTCTTTCATATCCATTTCATGTATATCAGGTTCACAATGATTCATATCCAATAATTTTGGTTCTTGCTGCCATTTGTTTTTTCAATGGCACCAAGTCATTTCTAACAAAAGCACTACTTTTACAATTACGACTTACCACTAAGGTTTGGGGCTAATTTGACTTATTCCTGTCTATTAATTAAGTCCTAACATTTCAAATAATACATTTTTACATTCAGTTTTCATTAATTTTGCAAAGATACTAAATGTGGAACATCTTCATAATACAGTTTAATGTGTATGATGTACACATCACCATTTAGTACTTGGCAAGAAATTTGTCAGAATCTACTAAATTTTCTTAAGGCTTGAAAGTTTAAGCACCTGAAATATTACTTACATGTACAAGCTTTATAAAAACATGCTAAAGCCAGTTTTATGGAGAAACTAGACAAAAAAATTCTGTCTTAATTATATTATCATTGACTACATGCAGCTGAAAGTATCCAAAGTTTGGATGTCATACTGTTCCTTACTTGTTTACTTATTTTAGTAGAAACATGTAATATTTGACTTGTTTATTTTTGGTTGTTGTTTAGAATATAATATAGACATTTGAAAATATTTGTATTAGTTTTAGATAAAATTTCTTTTAATATTTTATAGGAAGTGAATTTGTAGAGGATGCACCTTTGAGCAAGTGTGCAGACCTTGTAATCAATTCCCTACGTGAACGTCGCCAGAAAGAACAAGCCAGAAAGTTGCACCAAGAAGAAGAAGAAGAAAAACAAGCTGAAGAAGCCAGGAAGTCTCGAATGAGCAAACGTTCTGGTAATCTCTCTAATGATGATCAAAAAAGTACCAAGTCTGACTCATCTTCCATTTCTGGAAAGAAATCAAAATCATAACCGTTTGTTTTAGGCAAAAGGACTGGTTTGATTTATTTGCTAATTTTCTGTACGTAAGCTCAGCATCTGTACTGTTTGTTATAGATTACAGAACTGTTCATTTCCAATGTATCATTGGAAAATATAAGAAATGAGGAGGATTTTGTAAATTTGAGTTTATTGATCTACTGTTGTCCCCAGATGTGAAAATAACCTTGAGTTTGTTTATCAACAGTTGTCCCCAAATGTGAAAATAACCTTGAGTTTGTTTATCAACAGTTGTCCCCAAATGTGAAAATAACCTTGAGTTTGTTTATCAACAGTTGTCCCCAAATGTGAAAATAACCTTGAGTTTGTTTATCAACAGTTGTCCCCAAATGTGAAAATAACCTTGAGTTTGTTTATCAACAGTTGTCCCCAGATGTGAAAATAACCTTGAGTTTGTTTATCAACAGTTGTCCCCAAATGTGAAAATAACCTTGAGTTTATTAATCAACTGTTGTCCTCAAACATGAGAATAGCCTTACTATACATGTAACCTTAATTGTCTCACCGCTGATATTTGTTATCCACCCATGTAAATAGAGGCAGGGGTGTATAGAAATCTTTGTCATCCTCCCTCCTTCCATCCAGCACATTACATGTATTTTGGTAGATCAACTTGTCCTGTAGTTGTTAATGGAGTACCATGAAACTTTGTAAATATTATGATCATCATCTTAAATATGTGCATGTCAACAAATCGCTTTGCTCCCACAATTTTGCATTAGTTATTGCCTATTTTGTCTTGCAGATGCATGCATTATTTGATAGAATCTCTTTTTAAGACAGAAAATATAATGAATAACATTTGTTTAAAACTATATTACTCACCGGTAAAAAAAGTATGGTTAACATCATTAAATGTAGCTAAAAATACTTAATTTGTTTTACACAATATATTTAAAATGAATTCGGTAATAGTGAAAGTGTTTCCATGCTTGGTGTGAGTGGAAACCTTTAACTTCAGCATGACTAGATCACATGACTCACAATAATCTATCAATAGAAACCTGCAAAATTCCAAACTAAGCTGGTCCCCCCCCCTTTTGAAAAACCCCAAACACTTGGTTATTAATTTGTTTTGAAGAGTAAATAAAAGCACCAATAGTATTGTAAAAAAATCCATAGAGCCCAGTATTTTTGTAATGAAATTGTCGATCAACACAACGGAATGAAGCAGAAAGTGACTGATAGGAATAATGTCATTGAAACAGCAAGAGGAGTGCTTTCATTTGTATCGCTTTTATATTGATTATCAAAATCTTGCAATCCATGAATGAGATTAGTTGACTCTCCTTCTGGTGGTGTGTTCTTGCCGACGGTCACTGATCAACGTTGGGAGGGATATGGGACTACACTGTATGAATGGAATAAGTTGGGTTCATACAGAATTTGATGCTGAGAGAGTCAACTTTAAAGACTTGAAACACATTTTACAGTTTGTTGGTACATGAATACCAACAGCCTTGTCTTTTTCTGGTACAGAGGCAAATTTTATTGGTAAAAACTGGCATATACTGGTGTAAAGTAACCTCTGACGATCAACAAAAACAATTGATTTTCATGCACAATATTGGTCAGGTACATTTCGCTGCTAGTCACAAGTCAACTCTAGCAAAAGAAAATACTTTTCAAAAAAAGCATAGCCCTACATGCACATGTTCTTCATTTGGCGTAGACTTTGGACAGAGTGAGAAAATCATTGTCTTGCTGAGGCAACCAAAGGGATGAGGCTATTCACAGGGAGATAAAAACAACTTTAAACCATTGGCATTGTTGCAGTAACTTAAATGTTGTAAAAATATGTGACTTGTTACTTAATCTCAGTTAAAAGACCTCCAATCTTTTTTCTGCAACCAGGCATGACTGAATTATTATTTTTATTAGAAATGCCATTTGTTTTTAGAAATAAAACTCCTCATTTTTGGTACTTCAGATGCATAATCATTGTTATGCAGTAGATTTATCAACCAAACCCTGATATCTCGGGACCTGGTTATGTTGACGATTTTTTAACACCCCCAACATAATCGAGATAACCAGGGTAAACTGTACAGTAATTTCCATATTTTTTTATGTCTATTGATAGATTCTTATCTTACTTGGAATGAATCATTATGAAGTTAAGACTGTTCATTGTGTGACTTGGTTGCTTGCTTCTTTTTGTCTCGGAGTTGAGGTTTTTTTCACTGAAAGTTTGCAATAAGGTTTTGGTTTTAGTTGTTTAATTTACTCATATTTTCTAAACATATTCACAGATTCTCATCCTATTAGCATTAATCATTGCGAATTTAAATCATATTTAGCATTAAAATCATTATTTTGAATCTAATCATACAAGCATTATCATTATGAATCTAATCATAATAGTATTAATTGTTATGAATCTAATCATACTAGCATTATCATTATCAGTCTTTGAATTTTCATTCTATGATATGCTCACTTTCTCCTGTGACCTTGAGTCAAGGTTACATAGTAGATTTTGTTTCCAAGTTTTTGCATTTGCAATTTTAAAAAAACAACCACCTTGATGGCTTTTCTGCATTATTTTTAAGCCAAGGCAATTCATTCTGCAAAACTCTTTCCCCTTTGCTCTTGTCAGAAAGGACATATTGTTTTCCTGTTGTCCTTATGTATGTATATAATCATGTCTCCACAGCCTTGCATCTGTCCTAAATCTGTTTTTGTGCAATAGCACCAAATACTAATATTTAGGGTCACACAGTTTTGCATACTTTATCATGGTCATAACCTGATGACCTGATGAGATTTTTAGACAATTACAGCTATTATTTTCAAATGTTTACAAATTTTGGGACTTTTTGGATTTGTATCTTTTCATCAACAAATATTTTTTAGATAACAAAAATCTAAATGTAGACAAATGAAATTTGGTAAACATGTTTATATACATAATATGTTAATGACCCTATTAGATGTAATAGCTATTTTTAAAATCTTTTTTCTACCTTTATTTAGGGGTGGATTGGTTAAAGTGGGAGCATATGTGTTTTACAAGCACAAATCTAGTTATTATGTATGTCATTGTATCAGATTGTTGATACTATTATTAAAGTTATTGTATTGCATTTGCCTATCTAAGTTAGTCAGTAACCATTGATAATGCAAAAAATTTATTTTTGTTCATTTTCTGTCTTAAAATTGTTGCAGTTGTGCCTAATTATGATGTTGGGAATTGACACAGGGATTTATTTCCACAGATTGAATGAAAATTGATATAAGTACAGTGTACTGATGTTATATTTTGTATGGAATCAAATGTGCCATGCTTTAAAAATTTCCACAAATTTAACCTGGTCTTGTAAATTTACCTTTGAAACACACTACTAATGCTGTACAAATGTAAATGTTTTTAACAAAATGTAAATATAGTAAATTTTTTAAACATCTTTCCCTCATTTGTTTTGGGGGTTAATCATTTAGGATAATTTATATGGATGAGGGTGCTATATTTTTAAGTTACCATTTCAGTATTTTGTTTAGTTTTATAACATGTAAAAATTTTATTTTGGTTTTTATGATTTAAAGAAACAGAAGAGCTTATGAGATGATAATGCAGCTATTGTCTGTTGTCTGTCCATCCATCTATAAATGTTAGCAGTTGATAGGTAGCCTCCTAAACTATGTGAGAAAAGTCAAAATTTTTATCCTTAGGTCTGATAGCTGCCATGTTGGTGGAGTGATTAGCATGCTGGACTTGTCACTAAAAGGATGTGGGTTCAGATCCCAACTTTGGATTAGTCCATTTTAGCTAACATGGTGTATTCTTTGGCATGACACTATACTCCACTTGCTCCAAACTAAATAATGTACTTGTGTTTCTGTGCCATAAAATGCCAAACCAGACCAAACTATATTGAAAAGATCAAATGAATATGTTGTGACTCCAGTATCCAATAAGGACACCTAAGACGACATCTTGAAAATCAATATTATCCAAGCGGAATCTTGAGAATCGCTATAAAAATACTCCTAAATGGATGTTCATACAAACATGGTGTTTCTGCTAAAAATCCTAGATGATTCTAAATTAAAATGGTGCCAATCTGACCTGTTTACAATGTGTCTATCACATGTATATTATTGGACAAGTACTGTAATATCAATTACTGGTATGCTATTTATCTTTAATGCCATACATCCTGGATCTTGATTAATCCTGTTTATCCATCCTGCCATACATCCTGGATTTTGATTGGTCCTATTCATCCATCCTGCCATACATCCTGGATTTTGATTGGTCCTATTCATCCATCCTGCCATACAACCGTAAGTCCATCCTGAAAAGAGTGTTAATGCAAAAACTCCTTAATTTTGTAGGCAAATACAATTTGATTGACATGTACATAGATGACCTGCTTAGAATTTCATTCTTCTAAGCCTTTTTTTAAAAAAAAATTTGGACTTTTTGGATTTAGACTTTCTGTGTAACCATAGCAAGGATGCACAAAAGTCACCTGATACAGACAAGTGAAAAAGAGTAGTCATGTTTATATGCTTATGTAAAATACCTGATTATATGTTTTAGGCCAAAGAAAACAATTTTTAAAAAAATTTTAAGTTCTTTTTTTCTGCTTTTTGGATTTTGACTCTTTTGGTGCAAATCTGGCTTGGGGGAACCAATAAAAAAAATCACTTGACATAAACAAAATTTGGTAGGTATGTTTATAAGTACATACATACATACATAATTTACGTGGTTATATTTTGAATGCAAGATTTTTTTGTTCTGGATGAAAATCTTGCAGAATTGCACAACAACCACTTGAGATAGACTAATAAATTAATTGGCATCTATGACTTGGCCTGGATTTCACCTATAAGCTTAATATGAGTCCAGAATTTAGCTGGTTGAAATTTAATCAAACCTGAAATGACCAATAAAATGATATAAGTCAAGACTTACCTTTAAGATTTATGTTGGTGAAATTAAAGCCTGGTTATATTTTCATGTTGCTTAGGCAGTTTTTCCGATTTATCCAGAAGTCTTTTGTTTGAACTTTTTCATCTCCAACTTTTTTTACTATAGTCTAAAAAAGACAAATCTAGTCTTTCTCATGAAATTGATCAATAACAAACCTACAACATTTTCATGTATACTACTCTTGCCAATCTGCAGACTGCTTAGACCCAGATCTGTTGCTTAATTCACAAGCAGATTACAGTTAGTAGGTTGTGCATGAAATTATAATTAGAACAAACAGCATAGAATCAGATTTTCTAGCGAGCAACAGCCAAATGAAGACTACACTGGTCACATTTGGTGAACAATATACAAGTTGAGTCCAATTACAGGCAACATAGGCCCTGATCTGCCATTGCATAATGTGCCACCAGATCAGGGTCTATTGTGTTATACTGAATGGTCTGCAGAGCAAGGCCTGCTGGTGCATTACAAGATGGCTTACCTTGGTCTCTATAGTTTGCTCTTGGGTATCACTTATGCACTACTATTAATGGTACATGAACTTTTACCTAGAATGATCAAATGCTGTTACTAATATTTATTTACTTTAAATTGTTCCAAGAATTATCAACCACTCTTATTAATACTATTTACTTTAAACTGTGCTTTTTGAAGTGTTTTGGTTATAAAGTGATATTGCAGGAAGAAAAATTAAAGTTCAGCTGCTTCTATTCAACATTTTGAAGATAGAAGTGATTAAGTTATGTGCATAGTGTTCAGTTATATTTCAGAAGTCAAGACTATTGTCATTGTAATGTAACTATGCTTATTTTGTTATTTAAAAAATTATTTTGTTAATTATGTACATAAACACATATTATTTATAATGAATGTATAATTTTGTGTGATATATAAGCTGATAGATGCATGGTATCCATTTAATAATGTATAGCTCTTTGCTACTTGCTGTGATAGTCATACAGCTGCAATACAATGGTCTCTCAATGTCTCAGTACAGTCTGATACAGCTGCAGTACAATGGTCTGTCACTATATGATGTCTTAGTATAGTCTGTGATACAACTGCAGTACAATTGTCTGTCATTAAATGATGTCTCAGTACAGCCTGTGATACAACTGAATTACAATGGTCTCTCACTATATGCTGTGTCAGTAGTGAAAAACACAGGTATGATTATGAATCCTGTTAGACTTGCTCATTGCTCTTTTTTATTGAATAATTTATTATTGCTTATGGATTCTGTTAGACTGGCTCAGTGCTCAATTTTATTTAATAATTTATTTTTGCTTATGAATCCTGTTAGATTGGGTCAATGCTTATTTTTATTTATTAATTTACTCTGTATTGTTATCCACTTTATATAATATGGTTTTGTATAAAAGATTTCCTCTATACCATATGTACTTGGTTGTAAGTTGATTCAAACTGCAAACAACAAAGATCCTGATCTGCCATAGCATTATGCACCAGCAGATCAGGGTTGATGTTGTTTGTTCTATTGATTAGTCCTTACAAACTGTACAGACCAAGATCTACCAGTGCATAATGCACAGGCAGATCCGGGTTCTTATAGTTTGCAGTTAAACTCATAAGCGAATATATATGGTAATTAACCTTTTAAGTACAAAAGATTCTCACTATATTACATATCAGTGTAACAAGGTCTCTGACAACACATTTATGATTATGGAAAATGTTACTTGGTGAAAGTTAATTTATCTTGTTTAATTGATTATTTCTTTATTAATGTTATTTCTTACCTTATTGCAACTCATAATAATGTTATTTTACATAAAACATATCCGCTATTGCATGGACTTGCTCATGGTGTGCTCCTGTGTAAAGGGCCTCTTTATAATATTGTACATTTTCAATACCTCCCCATAACAACTTTATTGAGGACCATTTTACCTCTTTTGCTTCATGTAGAAACTTCATTTGTGCCTTGTATACAGTCCACCCTCTTTTTACACTTCAAAACATATACACTTTCTTCCATGTACGAATATTTATACAATGAAGATTAAAGTTTTATAAATTTGTCATGTGTACAGTAACTGGAGCTATTATTTCTTACAGTTTCTCATACTTTTCAGATATACCCTTCTATTTTCTTTTACACATATCAAAGACTAATGGTCTGTTTTGAATCAATTATAGCAGTCCTTAAGGCTGGTCTAAATGTAACCAGCCAGATTTCTGAGGTTGATCTGAATGTAACCAGCCAGATTTCTAAGGCTGGTCTGAATGTAACCAGCCAGATTTCTAAGGCTGGTCTGAATGTAACCAGCCAGATTTCTAAGGCTCATATTTGAAAAGCAAGCATGAA
The DNA here is from genome assembly GCA_016617855.1 of Megalonaias nervosa. Classification (NCBI taxonomy): domain Eukaryota; kingdom Metazoa; phylum Mollusca; class Bivalvia; order Unionida; family Unionidae; genus Megalonaias; species Megalonaias nervosa. The sequence continues at coordinate 164,040 of JAECUM010001447.1, forward strand.
ACTAAAGTAAAATGGAACTTTTAATTGACAACAGTTATCTTTTGTAAATCCTGTGTGTGTTTAGTTTTTTCTCCCTCTAAATGAAGGATGGCTTTAGCTTGCAATATAATGCACTGCGTTTTTCAGTTTAAAAAAATAGCAAAATTTTGCTACATTTTTAATGATCAGGGTTATCAAGAAAAAATACATGAAATGTATTTAATGTCATTCTGTTTTTTTTCAGTAGCTTATAAAATTAAATCACTTGTGAAATAAATGCCATTTTAAAACAACTGGTGTTTCTAGCATGTGTTGTTTTTTAGTTTGTTCTCTGTGCATTACCTATTCTCATATAGATTGTGAACTGTCCATGGATCAGCTTAACAATCTCTAAATAAAAAAACTTGTACAAAATTTATATAAATATTACATAAGCATTGTTTAGAATGTTTTGCATTTTGTTGCTATCACAAAATCGCTTTAAAGTTTATAAAAATCCAAGTCAAGGTTCAACAGAAAAACAACGCTCATTTGGTTGCCTCAGAAAATTGTCATACTACAACAAAATTAATTTATTTTATCAGAAAAATTACCCTTGAATCTACGTCACATATGCCAATTCAGAGATGATTACACAATAATTCCCACGTCGTTGGTTAAAAGTCTAGTGATATCACTGATTAAAGTGGTACATGTACACATGTAATTTATCGATAGTTGTTTAAATGAATGCTAATGGGAAGCTCTTCCAGTGGCACATTTTCCATTTAGACAGCCTAAACATCAAATGGGTACCAGACAGTCTATACATCAAATGGGTACCAGACAGTCTATACATCAAATGGGTATCTGACAGTCTACACATCAAATGAGTACCTGATAGTCTACACATCAAATGGGTACCAGACAGGCTACATATCAAATGGGTACAAGACAGTCTACACATCAAATGGGTACCAGATAGTTGACACATTAAATGGGTACCAAAGAGCCTTCATATCATATGGGTACCATTCAGTCTACACATCAAATGGGTACCAGACAGTCTACACATAAAATGGTTGGCAGACAGTCTACACATCAAATGGGTACCAGATAGTTGACACAGTAAGTGAGTACCAGAGAGTCTTCACATCATACAGGTACCAGATATTCTACTCATCAAATGGGTACCCAACAGTCTACACATCAAATGGGTACCAGACAGTCTTTACATTAAATGGTACCAGACAGTCTTTACATCAAATGGGTGCCAGATGGTCTACATATCAAATGGATACCAGACAATCTTCACATCAAATGGGGACCATTCAGTCTACACATCATATGGGTACTATTCAGTCTACACATCATATGGGTACCAGATAGTTGACACATCATATGGGTACTATTCAGTCTACACATCATATGGGTACCATTCAGTCTACACATCATATGGGTACCATTCAGTCTACACATCATATGGGTACCAGATAGTTGACACATCAAATTGGTACTGAAGGAAAAATATAATTCAATGCTTTGTTGTTTGATGTTTCCAACCAATATTTGATTATTTTGATTAATTATCACACAACTAGGTGGAGTTTGCATGATTGACCCTCTCTGGACATGCATGCATGTGTGCATACCTGACACCCAACTCATCATAATTGTTCCATAAAGATATTTCAAAACTTAGGATGTAATGTAGTGGTCAGTACACCATATATACTCACTTATATGTCAAGTCAAACTGCAAACAGCAAACATCCTGATCTGCCACAGCATAATGTGCACACCAGTCAGGGTCTATCTTATTTGTTTTACTGATTACTCCTAACAAACTGCACAGACACATCTGCTGGTGCTTTATGTAACAGTAGATCTGGGTCTGTGCAGTTTGCAGTTGGACTCATCTTATAAGTGAGTAATACAGTATATGAACAACGTTGTTAAAAGTTTGTTGCATTTTGTTTTCTGTAAACCTATCAGATTGGCATGCCTGAAAATTTTTGTGTGTAATTGCTGAGCCAAATGTCAACACATCAGATCAAGATTTAGATGGGAATCATACTGGTCATGCCACAGGGCCTACAGGTGAAAATACTGTTGATGTACCAACAGTATATGCCATAATCAATGTAAGTCTGTTAAAGATTGTGGAAAAGCAAATGAAATGTTAAAGGTCAACAAAATTTTATACATGCTTCATCTAGATTGATTTAATAAATCTACCCTATACATACATACATACATACATACATATATATATACATATATATATATATATATATATATATATATATATATATATATATATATATATATATATATCTATATATATATATATATATATATATATATATATACACACAGCACAGTCAGTTTTGCTTTTTAAGCAAAGTACAAATATCTAAGTATTTGCAACTTGTTGATGCAAAAGTCTTGCCTGAGCTTGCTGCAATGATTAATTGTGTACCAAGGGTTTCAGATCAGAGGCCTTAGAGAAAAGCAATTATACAGTTGCAGGTTTGATGCAAATTTGCACAGTGTCTGATATTCATAAATAATTGGATGTTGTTAAACAAATTCCTAATCCTGAAATTATTTTTATTTCTGAGGAAATATATTCAGATAAATTGCTTACTTTTCACAGTTAATAGCAAGTGTAGTTGATATACCAGTAGCCGGGTGAAAATCACATGGGTTTTAGGACAGCATTCTTATTCTTCTTCTTCTTTTTCTTATTATTATTATATTATTTATTATTTTTATTATTATTATAACTCCACTATTATTATTATTATTATTATAACTCAGCTATTATTATTATTATTATTATTTATTATTATTATTATTATTATTATTATTATTACTTATTATTATTATTATTATTATTATTATTATTATAACTCAGCTATTATTATTATTATTATTATTATTATTATTATTATTATTATAACTCAGCTATTATTATTATTATTATTATTATTATTATTATTATTATTATTTCAGACAGTTTCAAAGGGATGGCAATTTTGACCTTCTGAAGGATCTCCTGTTTGTTTGTGAGTTTGCTATGAGTTCATATTCACTTATAGCTAGCTTATCAAACAAGATCTAAATAATAAAAATTTTGCCAATACCTTTATGACATTTAGGACAGTTCTAATGATTTCCATTATTTCTTGTTTTCCTATACATACATACATACATACATACATACATACATACATACATACAGTGTTAAAAATGGGTCCTTTTCATGAAAGGATTTAATGTCAGCAAAAAGAACACAGTACATTTTACTAACAGTATCAATCAATATTTCAATTTCAGATGTTGTTTAAAAATGGTTTCAAATAGGTATATACATCTTCTGCAGCACCTTTTCTATCATTGAAGCCGATTTCTCTGGACTTTGACAAAGTCTGTATGGACTGTGCCAAACCAGGTTTGTAGTCATCAGGTTGGATATTCATCGCCTTGTCAGATTTGCTCGTTATTATTATTATTGCATACGAATGAACAGAAACTAGAGAAGCCAGAGGCCCATTCTCATTGAGAATGTGCTTTATGGCACCCCTAAAAACCTTGAAGAAATATGGGAGGAAACAGAAAAATCAATTAAGTGTATATGAGGAATGGGCTTGAATTAGCTCAGGATTTTCTATTCAGATTGAGAAAAGCTGATGCCAACCTCTACCCAACACTGAAAAAATCCATAGAACAAGGAAAAAAAGCTTTTTACAGATATAACAAATTAATAATAGATGGGCACACACCTATATATTTGATGAGGTTAGAAATGATGTTGCTCTTGCAGACAAAAGACAGGACTCCGACTGAGACCTGCAAAATGTACCTGATGAAAACTGTTCCACTTCTCTAGAGAAAAGAGGTCTGATTTTATTAACTTTGATGAAAAATTTTATATATTAGGCTTTACAGAAATGTGGACAGAAACTATAGATCAGTTTCATATTAATGGTTACAAAAACGAGGACATTGTAGGTACCAAATCACAGTCAGCTAAAAGAAATTCAGGTGGGATCTTGGTGTTTGTTCATGAACCCCTCTTCAAGAATTTCACTATATCCAGGAAAAAAATGTGACTTCAGAAATATTGTTTGGTTAATTATATCTTCTTAGGCAGACATACTGAAGTGGAACTTAATTATGGTTTTGTCTATATGTCAGCTGAATACTCCTCTGGTCACTCCGAAGAAAATGTATGTACATTGGTAGAAAAAGAAATAGCTTACCTAAATACAAAATATGCTGAATATTAAACAATAACTGCAGGTGATTTTAAAGCCTGTATGGGTACTGAGCAAAATTTTATCAAACACATAAATCTAATTATAACTGAACCATTAAGTCTTCTTTGTGTTTGTTTCAATACATCCTGTATCAAATGATTGCACAGTCCAGGGTAAATAAGAACCATCTTCTCACTTGAGGTGGGTGGTAGATAGCCACAGTATATGTAACTTATATTTCAATTACAAATTCAATGGTTTTCTTCTCTGAATTTTTTTCTTTCTTCTTGTCTCTGCCATCAGGTGTGTACTTGCATAATCAATTAAATGCCCTTTTCTTCTTCCTTGAGGTGTTATTACCTTCCTACTTTATAAAAAAATATTAAATGCTATGAGAGTGAGTTAATACACAAACTAATTTCAATTGTGAAATAGAAATATTGATTGATACTGTTAGTACAAATGTACTGGGCTGCTATTACAGACAGTAAGTCTTTTCGGGAAGCAACTCATTTAGCGAAAAGGACCCATTTTTAACACTTTATATTAAAAATATTATACTGAATACTATTTAAAACAAGTTAATACACAAATTCATTTCATTCTTGAATATAAATATTTATTCATAAGGTTATTAAAAATGTACTGGGTTCTTTTTGCTGTTAAATCCTTTTCACGAAAGGACCCAACTTTGACACTTTATATTAAAAATATATTAAATGCTATGTCCAAATCCTGGATCAAAATGTTTTTAATTTCTTGCTTCATTAAGGAAGATTTTGTCTCAGAAAGGTCGTATTTTCTGGCAAGTTCGAGCAATTCATCTTTTTTCAAACTATCCAACTGCTCCTGAGTGCACTAGAAAAAAAAGTCTCCACTTTTGATGACATTGTGAAAAAAAAAACATGTTGATTCCACTAAAATTTCAAATAAAATATGAAATAGTACTTGGGATTTAAAAACTAGGGGAATTAAATTTCAAAAAACAATTTAAAAAAAAATATTTTAGCCAAAATTCATATATCCCAGACGAACACCCAATTTTCCTTTGTTACATGTAGACTCGTACAAAAGTAACAAAAGAAAAGAGTAAAGTCAACAAGCTTTGTAAATTTAACAAAATAATTTATTTCCCTAGAAAACAAGGTAAAAATATGAATTTGGACTTAAGGTTTGTGAATATAATCCAAAAATTAATCCTAGAATTCAAAAAATATAAGTTCTATCACTAAAAGGTTCTAATTAAATCCAGGTTCGAATCTCGATGAAGTTCCAATATGGAAGGCGATGACGTCCTCTATAACCAGTTTGTGCTGATGTATCAACAGTTCCTTGTTGAGTCACCAAGAATATAATTCTGGCTTTTGAATTCCAAATAATTTAGTAAATGTCTTTGTCCAAGAATTTCGATGAGAAAGAGTATTTTCCAGGGTGAAAAAATTATTTTAAATAAATAAAAATCAACTCAAATGGCAACAACAAGACAAATACCTTGAGCCGGAACGTATATATTTACGACTGATCAAATCCAATAATATATATATATATATATATATATATATATATATATATATATATATATATATATATATATATATATATATATATATAGTTACGACCCTGTAGTTAAATTACATGTGTGTTTAAATTTGAATTCTTTCTAATTCTTTCTATTTCATTTTTATTTCATTTTTATATCATTAAATATAATTATTATTATGATGATGATTATGTTCGCAGGGTCTGATATTTTCTTAGAAACATCGTGTTTATTTAGAACGTAAAAGTGACTCGCGTAAGCACGACTTTTGCATGACTGTTTTGTCGTATTAAGTAAACAGTCGGAAATAGCTATGTAAATGATTGGCTGTGACCACGGTCATTTCTAATAATACTTGTTGACATTCTATACTGCGGTGGCGAGATTTCGAAATCGCCATGATTTCTTCGTGCGTGTACATGAAATGACGTATTAGTTTGCTTTAAATACTCAGGTACCTGCGAAATAGTCTAGAGTCATATTTTAACATCTTAGAGAGTCACATTGTAACATCTTAGAGTTTCTAAATACCTTAAGAAGAAGGTATTCTTTTGTGCTGGAAAGAGTTGTTCGTTCGTACGTCTGTAGAACAACATGTGTTTTGTTATTGATGATAGCTGTACTTCGTCTACCTTTTAAATAATTATTTTCCCTGGAGAACTACACAACTGGCTTTGGACAAAGACATTTGGTGAAATTCATTCTAAATTGGAACAGAACAGTACAAATTGTGATTCACAGTGAAAATTCTGGACACTT